>ML685779.1:6593243-6636542 GCA_007922175.1 Pelusios castaneus
CTCAGCAGGTCTCTCAGAGATAGCCTTTTCAGGCATATGGGTTACATAAGCAAGTGCCATTCATTAGCGAATTGCATGGCCACATTGGTTAATTCAAACTAACTAGTTTGAATTAACCCTTAGTTCAAATAGCACATTCAAATTTATTAGTTTGAATTAAGGAAGCCCTTAATTTGAACTAATGAAAGCCTAGTGTAGCCATGGCTTTAGTTAGTTCAAATTAAGCTTCCTTAATTCGAACTAACTTGCCAGTGTAGACATAGCCTAGGATAGTAAACTCAGAATTCTAAAGGAATGCTACTTTTGGAGACATATATCTTGTCCTAGCATATTCAGATAATGGAACACTGCTTATTATAATGTTAGTGCATAGTTTAAGCATGTCTAAATTAATGAGGATTCATCTTTGTAGTATCAGTATGCACCCAGGAAAGCACATAAAAGAACTAAACTATTAAGCCATAAGTGATTTTTTTTTTTAAATCTTCCTCTTCTTTATTTTACTTGGTAATTTTAGTGTTTGTCTGATTGGTGTTATTAGCTACTATTTTATATTTATGGGTATGTTTCATTTCATTCTTCCCCCCCCTTTTTTTTGAGAACCAAGAAGTTAATTAACATATCTAAACAAACGAATATATGCTTGTATGATGTTCTCCTTATAGGGAATGTTTATGTATCTAAGATAAAATGAGAAGTGATTAGTGCTAGTTCACAAAAAAGAAAACCATAAATCCAGCACAAAAAAATACTCAAACACTTTTTAACTTATCTGTACAAGTATAACCATTTATAGAATCATAGAAACTGGAAGGGACCATGAAAGGTCAATGATGGAGAGTCCACAACCTGCCTAGGCAATTTATTCTGGTGGTTAATCACCCTGCAAGTTAGGAATTTTTTTCCCAATGTCCAACCTAAACCTCCCGTGCTGTAATTTAAGCCCATTGCTTCTTGTCCTTTCATTGACAGTTAAGGAGAACGATTCCTTGTGACAATCTTCCTTGCGACAATCTTTTAGGTACTTGAAAACTGTTATCATGTCCCCTCTCAGTCTCCTCTTCTCCAGACTAAAAAAACCCAGCTCTTTCAATCTTCCTTAATAAGTCAAGTGTTCCAGACCTTTAATCATTCATGTTGCTTTTCTCTGGACTTTCTCCAATTTATCCACATCTTTCCTGAAATGAGGTGCCCAGAACTGGACATAATACTTCAGTTGTGGCCTAATCAGCATGGAGTAGAGCAGAAGAATTACTTTTTGTGTCTTTCTTACCATATTCCTGTTAATACATCCCAGAATGGTGTTTGCTTTTTTTGCAACAATGTTACACTTGTCATCCACTATAACACCCAGATCCCTTTCTGCAATACTCCATCCTAGGCAGTCATTGCCCATTTTATATGTGTGCAATGGATTGTTCTTTCCTAAGTGGAGTACTTCGCACTTGTCTGTCTTGAATTTCATCCTATTAACTTCAGACCATTTCACCAGCTTGTTCAAATCATTCTGAATTGTGATCCTATCCTCTAAAGTACTTCCAACCCTTCCCTGCTTGGTATTTATCCTTCTCCTATGAGTTAAAGTGGATTTTTTGTGATAAATTCTTCCCAGGGGGAAAAAAAAGCATGCCATTCATATCTGATTATCAAAGCTGCCTTTCTTGATGCCTCTTTTAGTAAATGGTTCACTTCCATTCCCAACTACACTCCCCCCTCTGTTTTTTTTTGTTTGACCTACCTTTTAAGTGTACACTACACCACTCCAGATTTAGTGAGATCTGTTTTTACATTCTTAAATTGTTCATTAGATCATTGAATTTGAGTGAATAGATTTTGTGTATTTGGGGATCATTTGAATTCAACTTTTTAATTTATAGCATACCTGCATACAGTGCTGGACAATCAAACAAGAGAAGAGTAATCTTTCCTCTACAAGAGATCGATCTTCTTGGGCTCCTTATCCATGGGTGCAGACCTAGTTCTGTTACCATGAAAGATCCAACTACTGGGTTTGTGAAGAAGTGCTCAAACCATATCCTTTAAGGTGGCTATTTGGTAGCAGCAATTTGCCCTTTTAGATGTGACCAGTATAGAAAGCCCTTGTATAATTTCTAGGGGGAATTCCAAAGTGTCCACTACTCTTTTAAGAAGCTCCTGGAAGGCCCAGAAATAATCTTTAGTCAATGTATTGGAAAGAGCCATAGTCTTTGTTGCATGATGATGAAGGTTTTTCTTCCTGTTTGCTAAGTGGGTTCTTGTTTTCAAGACAGTAGTAATTTCCAGTGGAAAGATTGAAGTCTTCTAGCAGGATTCATAGAAGGAATCAATCTTATTCTGGACGTTGTTATAGCAGAATGAAGAGCTAGTGGGCAAAGCTCAGGGTTCAAAGGTGATTAATAAGGCCAATTCTACACTGCATAAGAAAATGGCATATGGTGTCACAGTGTTAGGATCCATAGAGTGTGATGTGTCTGGAGCATGAGACTTCTGGTAAGAAAGATTCCTTTCATGAGCATGCCTGTGAATCATTGTGGTGAGAGGGAATAGGAATAGGGATTCTAATGGCATACAAAGAGGATGGCAATGAGTAAAATTCTTTGAATAGAGGAACACATCCATGTGGAGTAGAAACTGAAGAGACACTGATATTAAAGCCTGAGATGGAGCTACTAATACCAAAAAGACTGAGTGGAAGAAGACTTTCATCTTTAGTACCTTAAGCTATGTACTCTCAGAACTCTGGATGCAGTGGATGAAAGAAAGACATCTAGCAATGGAAATTCCAATTCTGTAGTGATCATGAGGTTTAAAGATGTGAATGCAGCACTAGTGGACACAGGAGGCAATATTGATGATAGCCAGTGGTACTGGAACTGTTGATACTAGAGATGAAGTCTCTGAAGAAGTCTTTTCAGAAGACATACCAGTAACTCAGTGCTAATGACAATGGGACCAACAATACATCAGTCACCAAAAAAGTAAAATGTAGTACCAAAAGTAAAGAACACAGTCCCCAAAACTTAGAAAAAAACATGGCACCATATGATTTGAGAAAAGCCAGTTTAGGTAAGGCACATGGTGAAGCTTTTCTTCTCCTTGGCCGGTACCAGAGATGGCAATGGGTGTCAAACATCATGAAGAGACCTTTGGTGGTTTCTGCTATTGTCAGTAAAAGCTACTGAATGACTAGAGGAGAGCTGGTGACCAGACAAAGTGTTTGCCAGCAGCAGATAGTCTTTTAGTAAAAGACTTATCAACTGCAGTGACAGCCCATCTTTATGGGGCATTTGATGAAATCAGCTTCACAGCACGCTTGGTAGGTTATCTTAGAATGAGACATACTGTCTGTAGAATCATAGAAGATTAGCATTGGAAGGCACTATAGGAGGTGATCTAGTCCAACTCTGTTCAAAATATGACCAACTCCAACTAAATCACCCCAGCCAAGGCTATGTCAAGCCACACCTTAAAAAAAAAAAAACTTTTAAGGGTGAATATTCCACAGCATCCCTAAGTAATCCATTCCAGTACTTCATCACCCTCCTAATGAAAAAAATGTTTTTTCCTAATATCCAAACTATATCTCCCCACTAAAACCTGAGACCATTGCTCCCAGGTCTGTCATCTACTACTACCAACAACATTCTGTGTCTCTCCTCCTTGGAACCCCCTTATAGGTAGTTAAAGGCTGCCATCAAATGCCTACTCATTTTTCTCTTCTGCAGACTAAACAAGCCTAATTTCCTCAGCCTATCCTCATAAATCATGTGCTCCAGCCCTCTCATCATTTTTGTTGCACTCCTCTGGACTTTCTCTAATTTGTCCTTATCCTTTCTGTAGTAGGGGCTGTGTTCTGGAGACAGTACTCCAAATGTGACTTCAGCTGAGTAGAGGGGAACAATCACTTTCCTCAAATTGATGGCAATGTTCATACTAATGCAGTCCATTATGCTGTTAGCCTTCTTGGCAATAAGGCTCATAGTTGACTTTTATCCAGCTTCTTATCCACTATAATCCCCAGGTCCTTTTTTGCAGAGCTGCTGCCTCGCCAGTTGGTCAACAGTTTATAGCAATGAATGGGATTCTTTCTTCCTAAGGGCAGGACTCTTAAGGGATTTTGCTTGTTTCTGGCTGTCAGCTAGACATCAAGCCATTGATTACTACCCATTGAGACTGATGATCTAGCTAGCTTTCTATCCATCTTATACTCCATTCATCCAACCCATATTTCTTTAACTTGCTGATAAGAATATTGTTGGAGATTGTAGCAAAACTTTGCTAAAGTCAAGCTGTATCACATCCACTGCTTTCCCCACATCCACAGAACCAGTCATCTTATCATAGAAGGCAGTCAGATTGGTAAGGCGTGACTTCCCCTTGGCAAATCTATGCTGACTGTTCCTGATCACCTTCCTCTTTTCCAAGGGTCTCAAAATGGATTCCTTGAGGACCTGCTCCATGATTTTTCCAGAGACTGAGGTGAGGCGGACTGATAGTTCCCTGATTCCTATTTCTTACCTATTTTGAAGATGAGCACTATATTTGTTTTTTCCAATCATTTGGAACACTTCCAATCTCCACAAGTTTTCAAAGATAATCACCAATGGCTCTACAATTACACAGCCAACTCCCTCAGCATCCTTGGATGCATTGCATCTGGACCCATGTGTTTGTCCACTAAATAGTCCTGAAGCTGTTCTTTCAACACCGACAGCTGCTCAACTTCCTGTTCTGTGATGCCGAGTGCAGTAGGCAGAAGCAAATATAAATGCAACTTCTGTCTCTATGGTGATGACATACAAATCTATCACTGTGCTCCATACCTGTCGCCTTCTGTCCAAACTAAAATCTTGTACTGTTTCTGTGACATCTCCTTGTAGATATGTGGCTATCAGCTCAACTTCAGTGTGATTAAAACAGAGCTCATAATGTCCCCCCAGTCTGAGTCCTAACATACACTTTTCTCAATCACCATATAAAAGACCACCATCTGGCCTATCATGCAAGCCCGTAGCTGGGTATCATCTTTAACTTGGGCCTCTCTTTGCGTGCTTGTATGTATCCAAGCTACATGTAAATCACTAATTCCCAACCTATGATCTGGGGACCAAAAGTGGCCCAGAGGGACTTTCAAAATGGCCTGCAGCTCCTCCCCGTCCCCCCCCCCCCCCCGCTGGCTGCAGAACAGAACCACTTCCACTCAATGCAATCCATGGTAAAACTTCCATTAACAGATACGGGAGTAGGCTACCCCTCTGGAAACTATCATCATCATAATTAATTATAAATGAGACAATGAAGACCCCATTTGGGATCTGTTTTTGTTCATTTTTGATAGCTATCTATTTATTTTATGTATTTTTCTATGCTGTACGTTTACACCCTTTGTTAATTTGTCTTTGTTTTGTTCACCTTTTTTGTATCCTCTAATTTATATATAAATTCAGGGACTCTTCCAGGCAGTTCCTTGGTATATTTCGTAATCCTTTAGGAAGCTTCTCTATAAATCTAACATATACAATTTAAAAAATGCATATACTAGATTATGAAATATTGGAAAAATATCAGAAAACAGCTTCCAGCAGATGTAAAGAGCTCACTCCTGAAAGGGAGACAAAAGATGATGATGATGAAGTTGTCACTTATATACATGGAAAAAAATAGTAAAAGTTGTGAGAAGACAAACCATGAATTTAATTTATTTATTTATTTATTCCTAGCACAATGCCCGGCAAATGAAATCCACACAGAATCATCTGGAGTGCTCCTCAGTCCGGGTTACCCAGGCAACTACCCCAATTCTCAGACTTGTTCCTGGACTATTAAAGTTGAACCAAGCTATAACATCTCTATTTTTGTAGACATGTTTCAGAGTGAAAAACAGTTTGACGAATTGGAGATTTTTGATGGTAAGAATTATTTAACTATCATCTGAATGCAAATGGTGAATATACATATGAGACAAATCCGATTTCCAAATGACTTTTCTGCTTCAAGTCTAAATTTTGGTGTCCAGAGTTATTTTCAATAACAATATTTTTTTAAAAACACTTGATTATTTTTTTAAGTCTGTCCTATAAGAGTTATTTTGGAAAAAAAATGGGAACTTGAATGGAAAGTTTATCATGTCTAAAGAATTTTGATAAATGCAAATCTTACTTTTGAGAAAAAAAGTTCCATTGGATTCCCATAAATTACACCACAGATTATCACCATCTGAGTATAGATAATAGTGCAGGATCTGTTTTACTATTTCTGGGTCAAATCCTCTGCTGAGAAATCATATGCAACTCTTGCAAGGTACATATAGGCAGCTGAGCACAGAATTTAGCACTTCGTCTTTGGAATGTTGCCATTCCTGGTGAGGCAATCTCTTGTATTGAAATACCATATGTTTATATTCATGGAATTATTTAAATTCCAAGTGCTTTCTATTGATATCCAGTCCATTCCTTTCATATTATAGCAGAACATGTGTCACAATGAATCTTGTATATTTCCAGTAAAGATGATCTCACAGCCCCTTTAATTACCTTATTCTATTGACTAACTGTTCTCATAAAGTTTTCCTCTCATACCTAAACTATTTTTTCTTGCTGCAGTTTAAGCTCATTACTACTTATTCTGTTCTTGTTGATCAATGATGGCAATTGGTTCAAGCTCGCATTATACCATACTTTTATGTATTTGAAAAACAGAGTCACTTTTAAAGACTAACAGATTTATTTATCACATGAGCTTTCGTGGGAGAAAATCCCACTTCGTCAAATGCTTTGAAGATGAGAAATTATGTATTTTATGTATTTGGAGACTGTTAGGTCTACCCTTTTAAAGCAAGAAGTCTGTATGATACAACTAATAAATGCACACTTTGGACCTATTCTCACCATGTTACCAGGACACTCAAAAAGAGTATTAATAATTATCAAATGATTAGAAATGTCTTGCTATAAAAATAATGGGGACACTCTTTTTTTCCTTTATCAATTGATCTTTTAATATCTAGAATTATTTATAAATATATGCATTAGCAATGCAATGATTATGTTTGTAATCTTTTCAGATTGTCATTTTTTTTTCTTTATAAACTTCCCCTGCCTTGAGGGGTCAATGAAGTAATTAGTGGAGGAGGATTATTAAGATTCTCCCTATTTCCTCTTACTTAGTGCACATCTTTCAGATTAGACAGCAGACACATTTTTCCCTGGAATTTCCCCAGTTGCTTGATCAATGTGTTTTCTTTTTGAAAAAGAAAAAAAATCCTATTTAGGCTTTTTAATGCCCCTGATTAATTCTTTCTTATTTACTTATTCATTATTTTTTAATCAAATCCAAGTATTAAATGTAGGGCATGAGTTAATATAGTTACTAACTACAAATCTTAGATACATATTCTAGCAGTTCCTCTTTGTGATTAAAATCACTTCTGGCTAAATTAGTCTCTGGTGTAACTCCACTTAAATCTATGGAGTTATACCAGTGATGATTTGTGCTCATTTTCTTTCATTAAATCTTCAGTGGAGCATTAGAAGCATCAAGCTTAGCTGAAAAATCTTTGGGTATGTCTACACTAGCAATTTAGGTCGACTTAAGGACCCTTAAATTGACTTAAATTACTCCCTGTCTACATCAGATTTTCATTAAGTCGACTTAAGACATTCCTTAAGTCCACTTAATGAAAGCTTAAGTTGACCTAATAAGAACCACCCATTAGATCGACATAAGTCTTAAGCTGACTCCTTAAGTCGACTTAAGGATGGTGTGGACAGGGAGTAAAACTTAAGTCGACTTTATTAAGTCGACTTTAGGGTGGTTAGGTTGACTTAACAAAGTGGACTAAGTCGACTTAACTTTAGGTCGACTTAGTCCACTTTGTTAAGTCAACTTAATAAGGTCAGCTTTAAGTCGACTTAAAGCTGACTTTATTAAGTCTACTTAACTTTTTCTAGTGTAGACATAGCCTTTGTCACTAGTCTATACCTCATTATAGAAGAACTATGTTTTTTTAATATTTTAACATTCACTTTTCCTGATTCTAAAGGTTCTTCTGGGCAAAACCCTTTGTTGGTTTCTTTAAGTGGAAATTATACTGGACAACTAAACTTTACAAGCAGAAACAATCAGTTGTATCTCCGCTGGTCAACTGACCATGCAACCAATAAGAAGGGATTCAAGATACGTTATTCAGGTTAGTAAATGTTATATGCTTACATTAAATTATAATTTGTTTACCCAAAGTAATTAGTAACAATTTAAGATCTGAAATATTTATGTCTAGTTGTCTTCATCTGACTCTTTTTCTGATAATAATAAATCATGCATTGTATAGTTACATACCAGGGTGGAGTCCAGACCACTGAGGGGTTGTATTCTTGACCTGCAACCTTTGGTCCCTCACAATGCTTTCCTGCTGTAGTTCTGAACATGGAGTCTCCAGAAACAGCCCTCCAGCATGCAGTTTAAACCGAATGTCTTTGTGTATCTGCAGATACACTCTGTGCTCTGGCTTCCACCAGCCATGGTTACCATTTGTAGGGTGACCCCAACACATTCCCATTCCCAAATTTTCCCAGAATATGAGAGTTCTGCACTGCCCAACCTCTCCTGGACAGTTTAGATGTTAGAGGTCTGTTGTCTTTGTTAAAGGATCAATATTCAACAGTTTGATTTTTAACTGAAGTTACCCAAACTATTCAGTTTAAACACAGCACTGGCTTAGTTTTGATTAAAGAATAAAATATGTTTGTTTAATTACAAAAGGGTAGATTTAAAGTGAATACAACTATAAAGCATTGAAGTCAGAAGTGGTTACAAAAGAAGCAAAGATACAGTGTTTTCTAATAGCTAAAACTTAACAAACTGCACTTGATTCAATGTAAAATTCTTACTACATGTCCCAGGATCCAAATTCTCTGACTAGGATACCCTACATAAATTCCTTTGTCTTCTTAGAAGGAAGAAAGAGAGACGGAGAGAAAACCTTGATGTTTTTGCTCCTCACTTTTATAGTCCAGTAATACTTTGAAATGTGTCATCCTGAGGGTTATTCCTTGATAAAGTTCCTTCTAACTGTGATAATTGAGACATGGAATCTCATGGTGAAGGAGGTTCTATGTGGTTTCTTGCTAAAATCAGATCTATTTGTTCTTGCACCATTTTGTTCCTAAAGAATGGCCATTTGATATGTGATTATCATTCAACTTTGATGACTCCTGGCTAGAGCCGTTAACTTGTTCCTTGTCTGGTAAACACAACTTCAGTAATAATAATTTCAGCTTATGTTTGTAACTTTACATATAATATTGGTACACACATTTCACCATGATATTATTGACCAGTGAATTATCAGTTTTCAAATTATACACCACAAGGCATATTTTGTACAAAAATAATTATAATATTGTGAGGTGGTGTGAATGCAAGGTGCATTCAGTCACAGTAGTTAGTACCTTCATCTGAAGACCCCAAAGTGCTTTACTGAAGAGGGTAAGTAGTACTGTCCTAATTTTACAGATGAAGAAAGTGAGGTAAAGAGAGAGAAAATTATATTTGATTACACTAGGTAACACCTGTGATGGAAATTACAAGATGATAATTCACAGATACATGAGATACAGGGATAATGAATTACAACATTAGCAAAAATTTCATTTGAACAAATCAGGAACAAAAAGACTGTGCTTGGCCTAAAACATTGAAACATAGCTGGGCAGAAAGAAGGAATCCTAAAGTAGGGTAGTTGTTATAATGACATATCATCTTTATAGCCAGCTAATGGGTGTAGGGTGAATAGTGGATGTGTTCAGCGCTGCTGTTACTTTCCTCTGACAGGTTGTCTTCATATAGATCTGAATGGTGGGGCAAATCCTTCCCAGCAGAGACTGGCTTAACTGGGTAGCGAGTAGATGTGTGATGGTGGTTGTTGGGCGGATTACTTAAGCTACCGAACAGTTGCGCAGACTCTCTGCAAAGTTTGCTTCAGTCCACTGATCCCTCTGTGTCCTTTACTATAAGGTTCAGAGGAGGGAAGAATCTGAATAGCCGTGGTTCCTTGCCCCTAGCCCAACCATCCTATGCCCCTCCTACCTAACTTTAAACTGCTGTGCATCGGATCTATGCAGGGAACTGCTAATCATGTCACTGTAACTATGAAGCCTGGTATAGGATTTGTCACTATGTGTGGATCCATTAGTTTTGTCACCGTTGGTGGGTTAAAATAACCCTCTCTATCCATCCATCTCTCCCCCCCGCCCACACACACACATACATTCTGCCCTACATATTCACTTACGCAGCATACATGGGGAAGAAAAATCTTTCTGCATTAATTATTCCACTATCTATGCCACTAAAACATATTATTTCTGCTATATTTTAGCCTTACATGGCTGTGTATCTCTCAAGGTTTTACATAACTAACAAAAACATTTTCATGTTTTCACTTAGAAAATGTTTTGCTGAGGGCCAGATTGTTCCCTGTTTCAGTGTGCAGGAACATAGTGTAAAAGAACCTTCCTCCTGCCCAATACCACACCCACAATGCCAACTACTAGCTGCATAGAAAGTAAAAAAGCCAGGTTGTGATTGGAACATGCTTGCAAGTTGTGCTTTCAGTCAGGGCTGTCCCTGTGGGGGAGGGGTCCTGGGGTCAATGGGCTGGTCCCTGCACACTTGCCCCTCTCCTGAGCTGGCTGCTCCGCTCCCCGGGGGCAGGGCAGGCTGGCCCAGAGGTCGGGCTCCACTTCCCTGCCCCACCTCTGGGCCAACTGCTCCACCCTGGGGGTGGGGAGGGCCAGCCCAGAGGCCGGGCTTCGTGCTCCTGCCTCATTGCCTTCGACTGGTTGAAGGCAGCAGGGCAAGAATCGGGGTAAAGCACAGTAATGGGGGGCCCACATAACTGCAGGGCTCAGGGAGGTCGCCCCACTTGCCCTCCCCAAAGGATGGCCCTGTGGTCAGGGTTATTTGGGACAAAAGAAAGAGAACTATTGGGGAAGAAAGAGACCCCACTTTTCCACCTTGTTGATTTTTACCTAAGAAAAGAAAAAATATCTTATGTCTGTGTAATATGAGACAGAAAGAGAGTGACCATAGGGAAGGAGACTAAATGGCAGCCTCAGCCCCAGGCTGATGGGCATTTTTCAGGGAAAGTATAACACTTTCCCCTGATTCACTGACAGCCATTCTTGAAAGCTGGCATCCTTTTTCCCACGTCTGTACATTTTATATCAGAGGCATTGGGGACAATCAACATGAATGAAGAATAACAGCAAGCAGCCTAATAAACTGTTGGATTTGAATATTAATGAGGGAAGGCGACAGCAAGAAAGTGGGGGGAAAATACAATTTTCCAAAAAGTCTATTGATGCCGTGGCAGCTGTGACTTAAGCCAGCAGGCTTTCTCATAATGATGAATTTACAATAATGAATTAATGTCTGCTTATTGTGATGGAAACTTTTGTAAAGGTAGTGTTTCCTTCCATAAACTATTCATTTACTCGCATGCATAAGCTATTAATGTGTGAAATAATTTTTAAATTCTATGATTTAATATTTTCCCCCAAATAAATATTAATAGAATGGACCTTTGTCTCTTGGTAGCATGGTAACAAAAATTATTTTTATGGACCCCCCCAAATGTTGTGGTCTGACCAGCTCACTCTTGATTTGTAGCCATTATGCTGCATTTCCTAAATGAACTAATTGACATAAAAGTCTCTCTTAAAAACCAAACAAACCAACAAACCTGTTTTCAGTATAATGAAACCTGCAAGAGACCCGTCTATTTAAAATTCACAATTCTGTTTAGCAATTTGTAAATACTGTTGTTACAATGACACCGAAGATAAACCAGTTTGCCAGTTTGGAGATTTTTTTTTCTCTATTGCTTAATGGATTCATTTGACAGATTTTTGTAAACAGTCATTTTCTTTTTTTCCCCCTATTGTTTGTCTCATTCATGTAGCAGTAGAGGAGAGTAAAACTCTTTCAAAACAAGAAAATACCATACGCCCACCAAATTTGTCAGTGGGAACCAGAGATAGCTGCTCCACCTGGTACTACTTTTTTTTTTAAATGCATGACTAATAATTAGCCTACTCACCTGGGAGACCCCCAGTTCAATTCCCCACCCTCCACCTGAGGAAGAGAAAAGATATGACTACAGATCTGCTACCTAGCTACTTAGCTTTGCCCTAACAACTGAGTCATGAGATATTTTGAAGCTGTTGTAGTCTGGCTAAATATGTGAATAGTTATTTGGATTTGGTTATACCTTTCCTTCAAGATCTGGGAGGTCCAGATTCCAACCTTCTGGTTCAAAGACTCTTGAATTATCTTGTCACAGTGCAACTGCTTCAACAGGAGATATTAAGGGAACCCCACATCAGACCATTCCATAGTCCAATGTTTAGAGCACTTACTTGACAGATGGAAGAGCTCTATTCAAATCCTTCTGCCCTTCAGGTGGACGGTGGACAGGAGATTGAAACAGACCAAGTGAGTTCCTTAACCCGTGGTGTAAGCTACAAAGGAGGTTATTTTCCTCTTCTCTGCCCCTTGGTAAAATGGTGTAAATACCCACAGCTGAGAATCAGTCTCAGAAGAAGGCATCTCCCTGTAGCCTGGGCTTAGTTTTCTGTGACTTTTCTCAGGTTGTGTAATTCAGATGCCTATCTCTTACCTGTTTTGTGACTCATTAGGTTGCTGTTAGGGGAGGTTCACAAATACTGTATAGTTTGTCCTTATATTACCACATTTTAAGAAGTAGAGGAAAAGAATATGCTTACAAATTCTCCTGAAATTAAAAAAAAAATAGACAAATAATTCAAGCAGATAGATAATAGTTTCTGCTTAGAATTGCAAAACTGTGTAGATCACTTCACAGTTCTGTATTGGCTGAAATGAAATTCATGTTAAGCCTTACCTGTCATTCCCTTGAGAGATTCAAAACTGAATGCTGCTTAAGGCCTTACCCAGAATCACTGGAAGACTTTAGTTTTAACCATCTTTCTTTAGTTACATAATCTTCTAGTTTCTAAATTAGTAGAAAAAATAAATTAAAGCAATATTTATTGTCCCTCTTTAAATGTCAAGTCCCTTTTAAAAAATTCAAGGGTATTTCTGTAATTTCATGCATTTAATTGAAGTGTGTAAGCAAATGTCACTGTGATTGTAAAGGATATTCAGATTGGCCCAAAAGAGAATATTTTACTGAGTCATTCTTGCTTATTGATTTGCATCCAACTCTCTTCCTTTGCAGGTTGTTACCACTACTTAATCTCCCAAGCATTCCCTCTATACTGACAACCCTCAAAGGAAAAAAATTAAAAAAGCTATTTTACTAGTGACTTTTGCTCTTTGAACAGAATGTCAGTATAGATCCGTGCTTCTTCAGTGACTTTAATATGGATTTTAGTTCCTGGGCTGGTATTTATGTTCCTTAAAAAGTGTGTTCTGAATCTTTGCATTTATTTCTATATGGGCATCAAAGGACACTTCTTTCAGAGGAATCTCCCACCTTCATGCCAAGAGCACATTACAGTCTCAGGAGTGCAAATCTATATGAATAATTGACTCAAAGTGCTACTAGAGAAATACTCTCTTTCCAAAATGAAAACCACAGTTGGATTTCCTATACATGTATCCCAGTATCCCAAAGGATGTCATGGCAAACCTAGTGACGGAACTTTGTGACTTTGTACTCACCCACAACTAGTTCAGATTTGGAGATGATTTATACCTTCAAGTCAGCAGCACTGCTGTCAGTATCCGCAAGGCCCCACAATATGCCAACATATGACAAAATTGAAGCTCAGGGCTGTGCTTAAGGGGAGGGGGGCGACCAGGCCGATTGCCCCGGTCCCATGGTTACATGGGCTCCACGCTGTCCCGCTCCCAGGCTGGCCCAGGCACCATCAGGCCTCTCTACTCTGGGCTGACCTGCCCCATGCAGTACCTGGCTGCGGCCGGAGTGGGGCTGGTCTCTGCCAGCAGTGTGGCCTCAGCCAAGGCTGGCCTCCACTGGCCGTGCAGCCTCGGCCAGTACTGGCCCGGATCCCGTTGGTGGCCAAGCCCCAGGGCGGCCTTACGTCCCCAGCAGTGGCTGGGGCACCGGCGGCCTCCGCCAGGGCTGGCTTCCGGCGGTGGCCTGGGGTCTGCCGTGGCCTCAGCCAGCTCCTGCCCAGGGCTGTCTCCCAGCTGGAGCTTCAGCTGGGGCCAGGTCCCATCGGCTGCCTCGGGGCTGCAGCCAGGGCCGGCTGGGCTCCCTGCTGATGGGCAACCTCGTGCTCCCCGCTGGCAGGTGGCCTCAGGTCCCCAGCAAGGGCTGGGGCCGGCGCTAGGGCCAGCTCTCTGCCGGCGGGCAGTCTCAGGGCCGGGGCTTGGGCCGGGGTGGCTCTCTGCCAGCGGGTGGCCTTGGGTTCCTGTCCAGGGCTGGGGTCTGCTCCCCGCTGGCGGGTGGCCTCCGGCTCCCAGCCAGGGCCAGCTCCCAGTCCCCAGGGGGGGTGGAGGGGTGACCAGGGTCCCTAGGGGACAGAAAGGGCCATCCCATCACACTCCTCTCCAGCATGGGGGGCGGGGCCCCCACCTAGGTGATTCGCCCTGCACCACGCTCCCCCTCTGTTGAAGCTTTTCATCCAGAATTCTCCATGTAAAGAAAACTTATGTTTAGTATAGAAACAGAACCTGGACTTTTGTTCTGGGACTTGACTGTTCGAAATAAAACTGAAACATCATACATTCAGCCCATGTCTAAATAATGGAGGAACATCCTAGAAGCTGAATTGAGAATGGAGATTTTCTTCAAATTGCAGGAAATGATATTATCTGCTAATTATTTTTAAGATCATTATAAAATATAGGGGAAGGAGTTGTAATTAAACCTAGGTGATACTGAGGGCTCCTTAGATAACAGCAAAAATTCCTCCTGCATTTAGTGATGTGGTGGGGGCTCAGCATACTACAATATTGCATTTTACTGGGCATGATGTGACCATGGATATCAGAAAAGTTAATTGAATCTATATCTTTAGTACTAGGTTGTGAATGTTTTTTTTTAAGTTGCCTTTGATAAAATCAAAGGCTTTGTGTATTGTGTTATGAAATGGGGAAAAAAGGAGTGCACAAATGTACTCCATGGTCTAAGCTGCTAGATTAAAGAAATGACCTATTCAGTCTGGGTGAATGATATGGGGATATGGTCAGGTAAAAAAACCATAGTTTCCCAAGGTATGTTATTAATACCAAAATATATAACCTTTAGAATATTACTAAATAGCCTTTTAATTTTTGAATGAAGTTTACTTTTTCAATTCTCTCAGTTTATACAATGAAAATACACTTGTCAGCTTGACTTTATCTTTAGTTTCTAGACCATTTTATTTTGTGGTTCTCAGGCACTAATGAAATGCTGAAACGTTGGAGTTGCAAACAGTGGAAAGGAATAGCTTATGATTGTTGTATGAAGAAAAAATCATCCCTTGAATTTAAAAATAAAGTCAGTGAAAATTTGAATCGATCTTAAACTGTATAAAAGCTTGCTTTTACAGAAACTAGAACATAGGGCTCTCTGTACCATTGAGTTTGCTTCCCTGGTATCTCAAATAGCCCCATCATATAATACCTTTTATAATTTCATTAAGCTCCATCTGAAAACTGGTAAAATTGTTTGCCCCACATCTCCTGTTGGAAAGGTACTCCAGAACCTCTCTCCTCTGATAATTTCCAGCCTACGTTTATTCATGGCCACTTTATACCCATTTGCTCTTGCGATATTGTTGTCTTTTAGTTTAAATAGGACCTCTCCCTCCCTGGTGTTTATGCTTCATTTTGGATCAGGATTTACCTGTTAGTGTAGCCATAGTATAATCCAGGGACAAGACTCTTTATCTTTTGAAAATGACTATTAACCATCAGGGCCAGATTAACCAACCTGGGGGCCCTGGGCTACCCCCAAATGTGTCCCCCCCACCTGGCCCCTTCCCGACCTCGAGCATCCCCATTGCTGTGTGGGGGTGGGGACGGGGCTGGGGCCAGAGGGTGCTCCCACCCCACCCCAGCCCCGCTCTGGGTGGGGAGGACTGACTGGCACGTGGCGTGGAGCAGAGGAGGCCCCGCTGTGAGCCACCCAGCCTCTGGGTAGAACAAACATGGTCTGGCCTGCCCCACTCCACCCCTGGGAGTGGGCCAGCTGGCCCCAGGGACAGAGCGGGGTAGAGCACAGCACCTGCGCCTGGCCAATCTGGCTTCAGGGCCCCGCTCCCCCTCCTCCTCTCAGCGCCAGCAGGGAAGGAGCACTGTCAGCAGGTGCCGGATTTTCAGAGGGGTTTTAGGGGCTGGAGCCCAGGGCCTTCTTTTTTGTCCAGGGCCCAGGGCTTAAGCCCGTAAAGCCCCTTTGGTAATCTGGCCCTGTTAACCATTCTTTCAACCAAAAAAAAAGAAAAAATCCCACGCTTAGATATTGAAAACTGAAGGGGAGGGGACTGGTATCACAGATATAAATACCATGAAAAATAATACAGATGGAAAATAATTCAGTTGTATTGCTGCTTTTAAAATGTATCACTCATATAAATCAATTTTGTATGAGGCAAATGCTTATGATAAATTAATGCACTCAACAATATATATAAAAATATGCTCTCGCTGCAGTCTTCTTAATTTTGTGGTATACAATAGAAATGTTGCCGGTTATAGTTTTTATTTTTTAAAAAAAATCTGAGGTCTAGTCCACATTTTTGAAGGTGTTAAAGGAGTTTAAGAATTCAAGTACCGCTGAATTCCAACACACGGGAATCTGGGTAATTTTCTATGAAATAGTTAATGAAATGGAGCAAGATTTGGTTTTATTCTATCCTTTTCCTTTGTATCAAGCCTTTTCCAGTGATAAAATATCCTCTGCATCTTGAATCAGATCAGATTTTATCATCAAACAATCTATTCATTGGACTGAACTTTGGAATTCTTCTTGTGTAGTAATAGAAATTAATATTGGAGGCAGTTAATATATATCCCTGAGTACAACTCTAGTAATATTTGACCCAATTGTGCATCAGAAGTACAGTGATAAAAACAATAATTCTAATGGTGAGATCGTGCAATACAGCAATGGCAGGGAAAGTTTTGACCTGGAAAATGCTGCTATTTCTCCCCCCCCCCCCAATAGGAGAGTAATTTTGCCATAATTCTGGTTCCCATTTCCATGTTTTTCCACTAGTATCCTTTTGGTCCACATCTTGGTGTCCTGTTTAACCAGCCTATTAGTTGATGCTCAGGAGACAACTGGCTACAACTTTATTGTCACCTGTAATAGGTTTCACCTGAAGAAAAAAATATTTAACATTTAATTGATTATAGCTGAAACCTGTCCTAGGATTTGACAGGAGTTGTGGTTAATTCCATCCTGAATAGCCACCAGGCCATCCTTAATTGGATGCAAAGAAGGCAGGTGGAATAGATGGAAGAACAACGTGGTGGGGAATACAAGTCATTCCTTAAAATGACAGTGAGGTGAGATTGAGGTCTAACCATGCAAGAGCTACCAATCATAGATCTGTGTAAGATATTGTGAGCCAGTGAGGTAAAGAGGCTGTAGACAAGGTTGGAATTTCAGCCTCAGTGTACAAATATTTGGCTTTTGTGCATAATGAGTTATACATTTATTGACCTCCATAGCAGACTATGTAAAATACGCTTGTTAAATTATTATTATCATGAGGCAAAATGGCTGATTAGGTTAACAGTGTAATATCCTTTGATCTCTAGAGACTTATGGCAAGTTCATATTTTGCTTAGGCAACAGTTTGAAATGAGTTTGGTTGTTTAGTTATTTTTTATACTTATTACTAAAGCATATCACAGTATAATATACTTTGAAAAGTTTTTCAGTCTCTGCAAGAATAATAAGTGTTTTGCAGGTAATTAGTGAAATGCAGTGGAAAAGCTCGTCCTTCGAGTCTATTATGCCTTGTTCTAAATGTCACCATTCTTCCTTTATTTTCATGTGCACCACAGAGTCACCATTTTGTTGAAAAGTTTAATATCTTTGAAAGTAGAAATATTGAAGATGTCTTTTAAATATTTTTATTTAAATTATTACTTAGCAACATTATTGGATAAGGACATTTCACAGAAGAAAATAAAATATAATTGAGAAATTTGCAATGTTCATAATCAGAATCTGGGGGGAAAAAAGCAAACATGATGTTCACTGTATTGTTTCACTTGAATTTTTCCATTCTCTTTGGGAAATGTTTAATTAAATGAATGACACTTTTAAGCATTTCAGGTTTCTTGAACGGTACTTAATTAAATCTGACAACGATGTATGTATGTTCAATATGTAGCTCAAGTAACCATGTCTGATAGCTATAAATTAATTAACTCTATAAGAGAGTTTATTCACTAAACGTGAGGTAACTGAAGTTTTAAGGCAACAATTTATGTTATTAACATAGCATTCTCACATAGCTTTTACAATGCATTGTCAATAAAAGGAATTCTGAGTGTTAATATGATATTCTGAGTGTATAATATGATAATCCTCCAACACATGGTATTTCTACATAAGATATGTATACTCTAAATGAGAATACCTATAGTAATTCAGAACATATTATAGAATTTTAAACTACATAAACTTATTTTGTAAATATTGCAAGACAAATTGTTGCTTTGAAATTCAGTGGCTTCTAAGTTTTAAAAAATTATAATTATAATCTTTTTTGGTAAATAGCTCCCTATTGCAGCTTAAACCATATCCCAAAGAATGGTGGAACTGTAAATAGAACAGCAGGTTCAGCTGGAAGTAAAGTGCACTATTACTGCAAACCTGGGTATAGAATGATTGGCCATAGCAATGCAACCTGTAAACGTCACCAAAATGGCTTGTATCAGTGGGATTCTCCTGCACCACTCTGCCATGGTAAGATAAAGTTTTGCTATTATATATATACTTCAATAGTTTAGCTTTAATAATCTGTTAAAAATAAGTCTTGCAAAATTTTGCAAATACTTGTCATTTATGCAATGAGTTTGCTCATGTATGTAAAGTTATGTATGTGCCAAAGTGGGAACCAAAAACTTGATGGCCATCGCGTAATATAGTTATGTACCAAATGGGAAATAAATCTAGAGTTCTTAGTAACTTGGTTAAATACAAAAGGTTCACTGCTACAAATGGAATTATATTGCTCTATACATGCAAGAGAATGAACTGCAGACACATGAGACAACAGGCTGCAATTTTAGCTATTTAACCTTAGGAAGGGCATTATGTGCCTCACCGCCTATTCTCTCCTACAAGGCATTTAAGTGTTCCAGTAAAGTGTTCAGAACTATCACCATATAAATGGTAACTCGGAATAGATCATCTGGGCCCACCTGTAGGACGCTGCTCACTTCTGAATCGTCTCCACTTCCTCCGTAAGGTGGAGGAGGTAAGAGGTTCTAATGGGAGGAGGAGCTTAGACAATGAAGACTCAGTCAATGAAGTCTCCCCTTTTTTCCATAAGCAAAAGGGCCACTAGTACAAGTTTACCTCTGGATATTGTACTATTTTATTCCTATCTCCACTGGAAACCAGCCATTATGGGTGCCAGCAATCAACATGGTAGCACTTCATCAATACCTCTTATCGCTCTTTCCTGCCTCATCCATTCCTTAAGGTCATGGAGCCAAATGTCAGCTTCTTCATCCCAGAGATGGACTTTATCATGCTTAATAAAGCTTGGTCCTAGTGTATAATGTATCCCTTTAATTGATCATTGAACCACATTACTCAGAACTGTTCTGGCTACTCCATGGTTCACATTTTTTGGTGTCCTGCCAACAAGGTCAAAGGCTTCCCAAATTAGCATTGTGAATTTATCTGGCGAAGCTTGTGTGTAGTCATAACTGCCTGATCAATTTCTTATCCCCCTGAATTCTAATTCTTAAATTTAGTCTGGTGCGAGACTTAGATTATTTTCACCAACGTGAATAATCAAGATATTTGGTGGCCACAGCTCAGCCATTGTTGAGTTCAGAAGATGCATGAGTTGATGCCACAACACATTCCATTTCTACCATATCAATAAAGACATGCATTTTCAGCCCTCACACTTACCTGCATGCTACCTGGCAATTTGGCAATCCTCTTGCTGGCCCAATGCATAACAGAGTGACCACATATTCAAATATCTGCTCTCCTCCTGATGTCTCCTGCAGTCACAAAGGAGATGGTTAACATGGGCACTTGAGGTGTCCCTGTGACTCCATTTTTAGGTTAACATAGGTCCTGTTACACTTCAGCTTCCCAACACCCAATTGACTGTAGCATCCATCCTTGAGCCTGCCTCCCACTCCCACAGATCTATAAAAGCTTTGACAGCTTTCATAGGATATATCCTTTAATCTGTGTAATGCTTTCATTTAGCTGTGGCCCCCTTTCCGGTTTGATTAGTTTTTGAATACCTTAATTAATAAATCTCTAAATTCCCCATCTTCAAAGCCTCTAACAAAGTGGGATTTTCTTCCATGAAAGCTCTTGCAATAAATAAATTAGTTAGTCTTTAAAAGTGCCACAGGACTCCTTGGGTTTTTTGCTGAACTAGACTAACACAGCTACCCCTTTGGAACTTAGTTTAATAACACTGCTGGCTGCATAAATTGTCATCCATTAAAGCGTACTGGACCAGTCCATTGCTGCCTGCCACACCAATCCTGAAAGCACCAAAGAAGTCTACAACAAATACTGCTTTGAATAAAATACCCTCCCCCGAAACTGCATATTCTGGCTAATATTTTCAGGAAGCTCAATATTATTTATATAGCTTGAAAAATGTGGTTGCCTTTTACATTGAGATCTGAAGACAAAGTTCCTGCTCTCAAATGCTTGCAATCTAAACTGACAACGTGGAAAGAACGGAGGAGGGAATGATGAAATTAAGCACAATTCTTGTTAGTTCCAAGATTTTTGCATTATTTTTTTAAATATTTTTTCGCATGTTCTCCAGAATAGTTAGTATCATTACCAGGGGGTTCAGGGTAGCAGGAGAGACTTAGAGGCCTGCATGTGAAGCGTGTTTGAAGGAAGGAAGTGGAGACATGTCAGATAAGATCATAGATGAGAAGCATGAAAGAAAGTCCATCTGGCATGTGCCATATGTGGCATGCACTCCATCTTAATCAGATATGCCTCCATTTACTCCTGCTGCAAGTCTTTTCTTAATTATAGGTAGAGCTGCTACTACCACCTCAAGGTAAGGTGCTGAACACTTCTCATTGTAAGACTTTGTGTCAGGTGCTTATAACTTTCCCAAACTTTAACTTGGGTGTCTGCTTCAGAAAAAAATCAACAAAATGGTTCATCCATTTCCGAGAACAAGATTAGGGGAAAATATGTTTTGTCCATGTTAAAAGAAACACAAATAACATGGAGGGTTGGGGGTTTTTTTTGTTGTTTTTTTTGTTGGTTTTGTTTTTTGTTTTTTTGAGAAGATCTAGCACCACCACATTTTGGTGTAAGAACTTGAAATTTAGCAGGGAGTTTCCCTCCTGTAATGATGTCCCTTTTACTGCCTGGGGAGAAAACTTCCCAGATTTGATCAAATTATAAGCATTTAAGAAATCTCAGTTCATCCATGCTCTGTAGACAATTGGCACTGTTTGGCAGCATATTTTCCTAAGATTTCCTCTGTCGGGCAGGACGGTGTGAGGCTGGCCACTCCGTCAGCCCCTCCATCCTCAGTAGGGAAATGCAGTGGCATGGAGTTGGCACTTGGGGTAAGCTGGCACAGCATGTGTGAATTCAATCCTAGCCAGGGGCTGGGACCAGCTGGTGCTGTAGTGTATTGTGGGCGGTGCTCTGGGCTGGCAGGTTGAGATATATTTTGGTGGATAGCGGGGCCCCTCTTACCCCAGGGACTGGGCTGCCCTACAGGGGCTTTAGGGGCTACAGCCCAGGGCTCTGGGCTAAGGGGGGCTGCACTGGCACAGAGCATCACCAGTCCACACTGTGCTACAGCACTAGTCTGCTCCAGCCCCAGGCTGGGCCGGTCCCATCTTCTGGCCCAGAGCCAGACTCCCTGCTCCGCTGTCACTGCTGTGGTGCTTAGGTCCACAATGCTAGCCTGCTGGGAGCGCGAAACCTGCACCATCCTCTGCTGAGGGTGGAGTAGCTGCTGGCATGGCCAGCCCCGCCCCAGCCCCGCCTTCTGCTGCTGTGCTTGATGTCTTTGGTTTTTGATTTTAAGAAGTAACATCCCTGCTGCCCATCATGCCGGGTTGCAGAGACTTAGCCCTTGGGCTAGGTACAGTTCTATCCCATCTGGGGCACTCAAAGTCCAAAACAAACATGAAGCAATTAAACTTTTCCCAGTCCTCTGAAAAATTTGCTAGGCATCATATTCCCCAATCCCAGTGTATAGCCAGTCTCTTTTATCTCCACTTGTTCCCTTCCAGCTTACCAGGGTTGTTCTTTCTAAGACAATTCCAGCCCTCTCCCTGACATCCGGCTTCTGCTCTGCTATCTCAATTTGGACTGATAGTCAACCTATTAGCACTTTCTGATCTTGCGTGGAGGCCTGTCTATTGCACTGCACCCCATTTTTTCAGTTGTATAATACCCAAGATTAATGTTTGTGGAAAGTTTTACAGAAAATGGGTTCAGATATTTTGGGGCATGAGGAGGATAAAAAAAAAACTTTTTTTTCAGTATAAAAATTGTGCTTTACAGTTTTAGCGCTGAAGCAGTAGGAGTAGAAAATTGAAATTTGCCATGGAATAATTCTTATGCAGGAAAAGTTTTCTTGCTATTGTTCCTGGAACATTGTTTTGTAATGTTCTACGTTACAATTTTTAAGATGTTGGTCTGGCTGTATCACCTGTTATCTCTTGTCTTATACTGTAAGGTCACTGGGCCAGGGACTGTCTTGCTTTTGTACTGTGTTTGTACAGTGCCTAGCACATATGGTGCAGTTAGGGTGACACAGTGTCCTCATAGTCACTGTGGTTACATACATTGGCTACTGGCTGTCATTCTTTGTCAGTTTCAGGGCTCCGTGGTAGAGCCGTGAAATTAAAAAGAAAGTGGGTGGTTGGAGAGCTCCAGCTAGAGCCTGGATCCTCCTGGACTCCCTGCTCCCATCCAGGTCCCCGCGAGGAGCCCAGAGGCTGCCCTGAGGCTCCTTGCTTCCAATTCGGCTACTGCTGGGTTCCTAGCTCCCTGCCATGAGCCGAGGTGCGGCTCTGAGGCTCTCTGTTTCCAGCTCCCTGTCAGGTTCTCAGCTCCCCACTCCCAGGTTTTTGGCTCTTCACCCCCTGTTGTGTGGCTGCCAGGATCCTGAAGGAAGGACTTGGGTTCCTGGTGGGGACTACAAACTCTTAGCTCCCCACACCCTCCCTCTTAAATTGGTGGAAGAGTGCCTGCTGAAAACACACTCGACTGACAGAAGAAAGGCCATATGGACATGAACCACCATAGTAATTACAGTGATTACTGTGGTGGCTCTAAGTTGACCTACCATAAGTTTCTGCTGTGGACATGCCTTATATCTCTTCTTCTGGACCACTGTGACAATTGAGGTCAGATATAGGTGACTTATTTTTAAGATGTGAGGACTCCTTTTAACTAGAGGCCATCAACAGTACCCTATATGCCACTGGCTCAATGCATTCTAAATTAGTGAACCCTCAAGACAAAAGAATTGCTGTGGATCATTGAAGTATCTATTTGTAAGTGGTGTGGTCATACACAGTATAAGGAATGGATTTAGGAATCCTAAAGGTGTTTTGTTCTTGTTTTTTTGTTTTTGTTTTTTTGAAGAGGGAAAGCTTCCCTGTAGACATAGTATAATATTTTTGAGGATGGACATTTGTGAGCAGCTGAGGTTGCATCCCAGTTTCCAGGCAGTAAATAGGCTTGTCAGCTTGTGCTGATTATAGGACCTTTGGATGAAATATACCTTGCTGCAACAGAAGAGCAATGAAGACAATTAAAGTTAAAGAAACCTATTCAGTATTCACTCTCTGAAAGCTCATAACTGAGCTGGATGTGTTCATACATAAGTAAAAAGTACATGTTGGTGGCACAGCTGTCTTTTCTAATCATTGAGCTGAGAAGTGTGTGGACCTTTCATTGAATTGGACAATTTTCTTCTACTGTTCTTTGTCATTTTAGCAAGCATGTGGGAAGCTGATAACAGCTTCAGTGCACTTCTGTGTTTAACAGCATTGACAACTCTCAGCTGTTAAATGACCAAATGTCATTTTAGTTAGCTCTATTCATAAAACTTTATTCCAAAAAGTCACTGTGTATTTGCTGTTATGCTACATTGTTCAAGCCAACAACTGCTGATACGTTTTGTTTGGACACTATTCATCTAAAACCAGTCAGCATACTCAGACAGACTGTAGCAGCAGGAATACCTCTTTCCCCTACTACTATTATTGGCAAAAAGAAATAAGTAACAGACAAAGAGACATACTGTGACTGAACCAGGAGTTGCTGCTATAATTAGCAGTTACTGTAGTAGCAGTAGCTTGGCAACCTTAGCAATACAGGGATCAGCAGCAGTGTTCCTGTATGAGAGTGGAACAAACAAGGAGTCCTGTGGCACTTCTAAAGACAAATTTATTTATCATATGAGCATTCATGGGAGAAGATGTATGAGAGTGGAAGAAGAAAACCAAGAGGGGAATCAGGTGTGATGCTTAGGTAGAATGAAGATGGTGAAAGGGAAGTAATACAAGAGGAAGGAGCAGATGCAGACACGATGAATCAGGTGCAGAGGTATTCTTTGAACCATGCTGGGAGTAGTATAACAAACAGATCTGTTTTGTGCAGCTTAAGCACTTTAAAGGTAAAATGGAATAGTATATACCTTTTATTCTGTAGTCTGTCATGCAAATGCTAGGGGGATAGTAGAGTTCTTAGACTTTAAATAGTCTCCTGTAATATTGCCACCAAGCTAAAGTGGAAACAGTGTCTGCTGACAGCACTATTTTGCTGATAAAATGAACGCAGCAGATTCATTTATTTATAGAAAAGTGACAGAGGGCCAAATTATTCTCTTTCATTCCAAAGGAAGTCTTCTAAATTTAGCAGAATTACACTCAGATTTTCACTGATTTAAGGAAGAACAAAATTAGAACAAGTATGTTTTTAAACTTCAAACCCTGATGTTCTTATTTTTAGACAGTTGTCCATGCTATCTTAAAACAGAAATTGATATCTTATTCCCAGAAGAAAATGTTAAAACAAAACAAAAAAAACGCCAGGAAATTAAAACTAACCCAGTTGCATCCCTAAGTAAGTCCTTCACAAAATCTTGCGAAAGTTTGTTTTCTCGCGACTGAAAAGAATTGAAAGAGATAGGTTGTGGGGAAGAGAAGAAAAGGTTGTCAAAATTCTGCTGCCAACAGGAAAAAAAAATTACCACAAAATTTTGACTGGGAATAGGGAGAATTTAATAATTTTAAGGGGGTAGAAAAATAGGGTGGAATTTCAAATTTCTGCCAATTTTCAAGTAAAAGCAAAGATTCTACAGCTGTTAAATTCTATTCAAAAGGGGGAAAAATTAGTGTTAGGCTGTTTAAAAACTGCTAATGTAAATTTTACAAAGGGAGCAGCTTATTTTGTCACATTCTTTCAGTTCTACTTTTATGCACAATTTAGCATATTCCAGTCAGGAGCAAACAAAATGAAAACAAACAAACAAACAAAAAAAAACCCAACCCAAAACTAAACCAAACCAAAACAAACCCCCAAAACAAAACGAAACCTTAACCAGGAGCATGAACAATGTTTATGAATTCATGCTGCCAAGTTTGTCTCATTGTAATCAAATTCCAAACACTATGTTGTATTTAATTTAAATCCATCAAATGTGACAGCTTTGAAATAATGAAAACAACTCTGTAGTGTTATGTTCATGGTACAGTGACAATGCATTGTTTCTTCACTGGTATTCAACAGGCTTCTGGTAAAGGCTGTCCTTTGGCAAATAGAAATTTGATAAAATTTAAATAAAAGTCCACAGTTCAAAAAAGAAAACAAGGAGTGGCAAAATTGTTCAATTAAGTTAAAACGTTGCATTGCTTTCTAGAGCTGAGCAAATGCATATGGATCAGAATTTTTTTTTTTCCGATCTCAGGTGATCATTCAATCTCATTCCTTTGTATTTAATGTTTTGAAAGTTGATGCTTAAACTTACATTTCATTTCCATGTTGTATTTATCAAAGGCTAATTAATATATCAGAGGCTGGACCAGAAAAGAAAGTGATTCTGCACATACATGGATTTCACTTTCCATGTAATCCATAATTAAAGGGACACATTTTAGCTATTGTGCTATATTTTATACTCCAAGATGCTGTTTTTAAAAAAGATGAAATCTTTCTAAAGAAGTAAAAGAGACCTTGAGGGGTTTTTTTCTTTTGATTTTTATAATGCCATAGGGCAAATATAAACTCTTTCCTGTTTGTCAAGTTATTCAAGCACCTAGGAGTTCACCACTGTGGATTGCTAACCGGGTAAAAATAAAGCCCCTACAAAAGAATACTTACTCTTACTGACCTCTTTGCTGAAATCACTGGGAGTGATTGGTCATTTGGGCAGGCTTTGGTAACTGCAGCAGGTCAATATTGACTCAGGAATCATTGATAAAGGTTTCTGACATATAGGTATTCCAAAATTTTTATCTTACCATAAAATCCTGTGTTAGTAGGTGTTGTTAGATCCCATATTGTGGGGCTCACTATCTCGTAAATCTTTCCTTTTGTTAATACATTTGTATTCGTTTTTACTGTAAATAGATTACAATGCTGTGTTTTTATGCCAGACCTAAAATCCAGTTGAATCGAACAAGTTGACATGTGTATACTGTTCCCTTGGGAATAGTGAATCTGGTAATTAGTTTGGGTGTCTATCAACAAGGGCTAGGCACTACAAGAAGAGGTTTTCAGGGTGGCTCAAAGGGCGATGCAACTGTTGTTAACCTACAAGGCAAATTAGGGACTGGCAGAGCCCTAAGGAGGATGCTTCAGTGTCTGAAGGACTGGCAGTATCACTAGAAAATAGGAACAAAGCATCAGTAGACTGTCTGATACGTGAAGTTTCTCTTTCGCTGATATTTTATTGAACTTTGGCCCTTTTAGTTTTGGGTCCTTGCTGGATGATTCTGACCAATAAATGTCCTGTTTGACTGGAATAGGTTACTTTACTTTGATCATTTTATATCATCTACAATAACTGCAGAATTGACTGAATTTCACAAATAAAAGATTAATTTATGAGAACATCTGCCTATATTAATTGCACTTTATTTTGTTTATCTGTTTTTAAAGATATTTCTGGATTAATTAGAAAGTTGTAGACCTGGAAGAAATTGTTTGCACTGGTTATTAATAATAGCGGTGACCAGTGATGACATTGTTTTGCATGTATGATTTCTATTATAGAAGGTATAAATGTGACTTTAAAAATGCATCTGAACATACCAGATTTCCATCTTTTTTCCCCCCAGCTGTATCTTGTGGTGTTCCAGAATCTCCAGGAAATGGTACAGTTATGGGTAATGAATACACTTTGGGCAGTAGAGTGATATATGAATGTAACGAGGGCTTTAAGCTAGAATCTAGTCAACAAGCAACAGCTGTGTGTCAAGAAGATGGATTATGGAGTAACAAAGGAAGGCCACCTGTCTGTAAACGTAAGTGTGAACTATTTTTCAAACACATTTCTATTGAGTTTGTGGAGAAAGGTCTTCATTGTTTACATATAGATCTGATGTACAGGAATCTCACATTCTGGATATTGACAGGTAAATTTTTATTCAGTATGGCTGTCTATACTGGCAAGTTAATTCAAATTAAGGAGGCTTAATTCGAACTAACTAAAGCCATGGCTACACTAATAGGGTATTCGAACTAAGGGGTTAATTCAAACTAGTTTGAATTAACCAAGGTGGCCATGTTAATTCGAACTAATTTCTTAGTTCGAATTAACCGGCCATTGAAATGAATGGGGATCGCTAATTCGAACTAAGCAAGTGCTTTGCTTAGTTCGAACTAACATTCCAGTGTGGCCATACTAGTTCGAATTAAGCTAATTCGAACGAACTAAAATTAGTTCAAATTAGTTAGTTCGAATTAACTAATTCGTGTCCGCAGTAGGTAAAGGATGGGAGAAGGAAGGCTCCTGGAAACTTAAAGTGGTGGCCAAAAATAATAAACTTTATTAGTCTCCCTCTTTGGGACGCAAAAGGTTAACAGTTGTGCTGCTAGCTGAGCTAGACTCGAAAGTCAGCTTTCACAGTTAACAAGATAACCCCAGGTGATTACCCAACAGTTTAACATACAATGATTTACACAGAGATAAAACTTTCAGAATAATCCCTCTTCTTGGACTTTTTTGATAGTTCGGAGACAAAGTATAAAAAGACAGAATCCAATACATAAAACAATAAGCGTAACAATAATCCCCAAACCTACACCAATTGTAATACCTTGGGTTAAAACTGAGGTAGAAGAGTTATTCATATTCAACTATATACATTTAAAGAGAAGGGAAACAATCATGAGAAGTAAACATGGGGGATACCTCGGGTTTACATACGTACCATGACTATCAGGCTGGTGATTAGCAACCGCATGATGTCTTAAGGTGGAGGTTGAAATCGACTCGAGCCGGCTCTCTCGGGGGAACTCCTACTGCAGGGTGATCAGGCCTAGCAGTTAACTCGAGGAGACAACTTGCTGCTCCATGCGGCATGGTAGCTTTTATGGCCTAGGCCTCTGCTTCCTGCCGAGGGCTGTGATTGGCCAGGTTTCGCTGCAGTAGGAATTGGGGGCGAAAGGCTGCCCAGTTCCTCCTGTCCTTATTTGGGCAAAGGAATTTTCACCAGCTCTCTAGGTTCCGGGTCAGAGCCTTCTACACCCCTGTGGGGGGGCCAGAGCAGCCATGATTGACTTGCCCTCCAGATGCCCTGACATGGGCGAGGGGGATGACCCACCCCTTTGGGAGCTGGCTGAGAGCGAATTAGGGTTCGAATAAAGCATGTTGATGGTCACAAGCCTCGCAGCCATGAGTTCTCTACGTGACCTGGGGAGCGTATCTGGTAAACAGTTCTTTACGTGACCTGGGGACAGTATCTCGTAAACGATCTCTATGTGACCTGGGGACAGTATCTGGTAAACGATCTCTGTGTGACCTGGGGACAGTATCTGGTAAACGATCTCTATGTGACCTGGGGACAGTATCTGGTAAACAGCATCTTATGACTTTATATCACAAGGGAGGTGGCGGCCATATTATGGGGTACTCATAACAGCACCTTAACAATTCGAACCAACTTTAGTAAATGTGGACATAGCCATCGTGACCAGTTAGATACACAAAAGTTATTAATGTTAAGAGTAGTGCAAAACAGCCGTAAAGCTATTTTAATGATCTACACAGAGATTTCTTTAGCATAAGGGAATCTCCAGGTGTTGTCAAGATATTGTACACAGCTCTTCATCTCTTTCCTTGATCTTATTTCAGCTGCAAAATAATCTTAATTGGACACTGTAGCTAGGCATGGTTTAGTGCAGCCCCAAGGCTATTCAGACCTATACTGCTGACCAAATTGCCCTCAAGTCAGCACCAAAATCACAGGAATAGAAAAGTGGCATGAAGCTACCTTTATCCACTACCTTTATCCACTTTATCCACTTAAAACTGTGAGACAAGCAGAGCTTTTGGACAATTCAGAATCTAGCCTGTAATTTGATAATATGAATTATGATACTGCCTGTGTAAGTATGGCAAATTCATATTTATCAATAAAATTTATACATTTTAAAATGAGATTCATATATCGGACATAAAAGCAAGGTGCCTATTAAGATAAATTAATAATCATTTGTTTATCTTTTAAAGAAATATGACTTAAAGCCTACAAATAATGAATATACCTCAACTGTATGTTCCCCTTATTGTTAATGCTCTATTTTCCACCTTCCCTATTTTCTGTTACTATTGCTTGTTGCAACTTGTTTTAATTCAAGTTGTAAACTATTCAACTCAAACAGTGTCTCTTTAAATATTTCTACAGCACCCAGTACAATGAGTCCCTAATCCTGACTGGAATCTCTTCATGCTACTTTGCAGCAATCAAAGCAATGAATTATATATGAGCTTTAGATGTCTTTTTCATGTGCAAATATAGTACTGGAAAAATATTAACACATAGACCTCATTTTTAAAAAATATTGCCCATCTTAGGTATTATAATTAATGATACAAAATTTTCAGCTGAGAATGAATTTAAATTCTAGAACCTGGGAGCAGTGTATGTACTTGTTTTCTAGATTCTGAACATGGGAAGCACATTGTTTTCAGTTCCCCATAAATGTTTCCTCTTTTTAATTAAAGGGTAAAAAAAATAGTTTGAGAACGTTAATGTAGAAAGTAGTATGTTTTACTGCAAAATGGTTGTGGGGTTTAAATTCATTGACAGAAGTGTGTCCAGCCTGTTCTATTACAGAAATGTGGGTTTTCATTAGACACTCATTGGGTTTTAATCACTTTTTAAATAGTTTTAAATTGTCTAATAATTATTTGAATCAAATGAATACTATGGAGGTAGAAGATGACTAAATAATTATATTTTTCCATGAGAGAGTCTCCTTTTTCAAGTATTGAGAAAGGCTGTGTTAAATACAAAAATTCACTCAGACATCCACAACTTGAGAGTATATCTGTGAAAGTGTCTGAGGCTGATATATCGCCGCTTACCTGTTATACAGGAATCCTTAAATGCTAATGATAGAAATGTGGCTGAGTGCCTCACTCATGAAATTGCCTGCAAAAGTGTCAATTATAGCAGTGTCTTGTGAAATGTGGATACCAGACATCAAACAAGTTCACTTCACATGACCCACCAAATAAATAAACTAGCTATGATTGTTACCAGCCTAGGACAGATTTGAACCAAAGACATAGAGGTGAAAAACTGTATTTAATATATTCCATTAGTTTGAGTCAACTAGTCTCCAAGCAGTAGTATGAAGGAGGATTTACTGTAGGAGCATATACCATGTTGAACACTATGCAGAATAAAGAATGAAGAGAATAAAGTACAGAAAAAGTTTGTCAAAACTTTAGAAATGGTTAAAATGAATAAATTTGAATTTTAGTATGTTTGGGAGAGACAGCTTGAAGGTGAGCTTTTCTCCCCCCCTCTTTCAGATGTCTGATCAGCAGCAGCCTTCTGTGTTCTTTAGTTCTAATAAAATTGATTTTTTCCAAAGGCTGCCTTCTAAGATAACTTCTGTACCTCTTCAGCTTACAACAGTTTTGATTTTACATTGTGTGAAATTCTCGTCTGAGAATAAAATACTGGCAGCATTTAGATTATTGAGTTGTACTGAACTTCAGGGAATGAAGCATAGACATTTTACAAAAATATTATTTTTGTGGGGAAGCTCTGAAATGCTACCTTTAAAGAAAGTCATTTTATATGACTTGAATCACAATAAATGAATATTTATCCAGTGAGATTGTACGTAGAATGGAGTGATTGGATTTATGTATCATCAGTTCTGAGGGTACTTAATATAAAGGAGCATATAATGTCCATCTTCCTCAGCATCTATTGGCTTCCCATGCACTATTCTATTCAATTCAATGTACTGATTTTGCACTAGTTTCCAATCTTCCCAGCCTAGGAGATGAACATGTTATTTGAAAAAGTCAAGGGGCCACTGTTAAATCTGTGAGAAAAATCCTCTGTTCTGCTATACTCCTCTGTATACTCTGAGACCAGAAAGAAAATGGAATTCAGCCAAAAATTATCTGTTCAGTGCAGTCCTGAGAAGGCACAGAGATTAAAATAAAGCTTTAATGTCTTCATGCTCTCTGTACCTGGTGCAGGTGGCATATTGAAGGCAGGGACTCAGAGTGACTGGAATGGGCAGTGATCCACCTATTCTCAGCTATTGGATGGCCTTTAGGGACAATACACCAGATGGCACATGTTAGATCAGCCCCTAGACTGTGGAAAAATATCAGGGAACTATAACTGTTGTTTGTTCTCAGCTTCTTTTCTTCCTATTCTGGCTGCCCTGTGTACCATTTGTGTGAGGGGAACAGTCCATTGCTAAGCATTCTCTCAGGCTGAGACAGAGGCAGTCAAGATCCTGCTCATCTTTCCCTGGAGTTCTCACAGCCAGTAGGGAAGCCGGTAATGGAGTAGCCAGAGTTACTTGCTCCTTCATTCTCTAGTGCAGGGGTCGGGAACCTTTTTGTCTGAGAGAGCCATGAACGCCACATATTTTAAAATGTAATTCCGTGAGAACCATACAATATGTTTAAAACTAAATACAAGTAAATGTGTGCATTTTATGTTTTAATTAATTGAATTTGAATCTTTTAATTGAAATTTAATTTCAGAAAGGTTTTTAAAAAACCTTTAAAAAAGGTTTTTAATTAAAATTAATTTTTAAAGGTTGGGTTTTTTTAAGAAAGAAAGAAAGAAAGCAAAGGAGAGAGAGAAAGAAAGAAAGAGAGAAAGAAAGAAAGCAAGCAAAGGAGAGAAAGAGAAAGAAAGAAAGCAAGCAAAGGAGAGAAAGAGAAAGAAAGAAAGCAAGCAAAGGAGAGAAAGAAAGAAAGCCACCCTAGGAAGCCGCCGGTGGGGGGAGGGGGGGAAAGCAGACCCCAGCCCCGGAGGCTGATCCCGGCTGCCTCGCTGATCCCGCGCTGCCCCGCTCCCTCCGGCCCCGGCGCCAGCCCCAGGCCTCCCTCCGGCCCCGGCACCGGCACCGGCACCGGCCCCAGGCCTCCCTCCAGCCCCTTCCCAGCCCCCTTACCTGGCCGGAGGCTCGGAGGTGCAGGGACGGCCGGCAGAGCTGCTTCTCTGCCAGGCCACTCCCACCCTGAGCACGCTCTCTCTGAGCATGCTCAGGGCGGGAGATTTGAATCTCCCCAGCCGGCCGCAGCAGTAGTCTGCAGCTGGGAGGGAGCACCGGCGGGGACCCGAACGGGGGCGGGACGGGGTCGGCTCGGGCGGGGAAGTTGAGGCGGCCGGCAGGTGGGAGACCGGGAGCCTGCCCCGGCCGCGGCCACCCCGCTGCCCCGGACGCATGGGGCAGGCTGCAGCAGGGGCGGGGGCCGGCGGGTAGATTTGGCAGCGAGCCAGATGCAGCCATCAAAAGAGCCACATCTGGCTCGCGAGCCATAGGTTCCCGACCCCTGCTCTAGTGCATCAGGCAGCCAGGGGGTGTCTGTTAAGCAGCTGCAGCATAAAAAGGACAGAAGCAGCTCAGTGCACAGTGGAGAAAGGTCTAGAGTCCAGGCTGTGAACAGTCATCCAGGAAGAATGTCAGGAACCACCATATCTGGTGTGAAGTTTTGGGCTGAAGTTTGTGTCGTATTGATCAGGAAGTAGGGTATGTTTTCAACCGTAAACAAAAGGATGGATTTTAAGCAGCTCAGAAAGCTACCTCCTCATTTGTGATGTTGAGAACAGAGGAATGTTTTATAAGTGAGTATAAAGGAGGAAAATGAAGAGGTCCTGAAATAAATATTGGAACACAGAAGTAATGGCAATAAGCCCAGGCTACAACCTAACAAGTACAGCATTGGTAACTGTTCCAGGAGCAGCTGTAACAGAGGCTCATTAATGCAATGAATGCAAGAACTCTGCCAGGTTGCCCGTCAGTTCAAGCCCTTTTCCGTCTAAACTAAGAGAAGATGGCTCTGAGGCCTGCCTGAGTGAGTAGCCATCACCACCTTGTGGAGAAGGAGCTCTATTCTGTCTGCTTTTAGCTCCTTTTCAAATGGTAAAGCGTAAGCTATCTATAATGTTGCCATTTTGGGGTTACTGTCCCTACAAACTATCAGGATGAGGCTTTTTATCTTGTTGTCTTGGACTGGTTTTCCATTTTGGGTAAAACATACTGGCAGTGGTCCTGAGTTATATCTTTTTCTTCAGGGGTGAACTGATGGACTAAATGGCTTGCCTAGTACACAGTAGGAAAACTGATGGATTTAATCACTCTAAACCAGTTTTTAGATAAACTACATAGGAAAGAGGGTGGAGACTTGTATGCGCCAACATTATGTATATATGTTGGATGGCGGCTGAGTAGGAGATACAATACGATATGAAGACTGAGCCCTGAAGAGAAAATCAGGGCAAGTTAGACCTGAGTAGCTGTCAATTGGATGGACTAAGGAACTACTCGTAGAAACTGAACAGACTTACAGACTCCAAAGGAGCAAAAAAGAACGCACATCCATAATTTGGTGAGAACTCTGCAGCTCATCCTTTTGCTCTTTTTTTTTTTGAGGGGGGAGAGGGGACTATTCAAATAAACAAACAAAAATAACCTGCACCTCTTTCCCACAATAGAGAATGACACTGGCTGAAGTCACTAAATTTGAAGGTCTCAGAGAGTATACCATGTTTATAAGTTCTAGGGGTGGGGGTTAGCTCTGTTAATTTAGTTCAGAAAAATAAAGATGGAGTCCTGTGGCATTTCTAAAGACTAACAAATTCATTTATTGCATGAGCTTTCATGGGTGTAATCCCACTTTGTCAGATGCATGAAGTGGAAGATGTAGCATGTCAGGTGAATAATTACAGAGAAGAGTAAGTTACAAGGTCAGTTCAGTCTTGTTTAGCAAACCAAACAAGTTATTTTGATTCAAACAGTGTGAAAAACAGATAAGAAGGTGAGAATGTTAAAAGAGGGGCAAATCACCTTTGGTAATAGGTAATCCAGTCCAAATCTCTATTCAGACCCAATGTAATTGTATCAAATTGCCATATGAATTCTAACTCTGCATTCTCATGTTGTAGTCTTGTTTTAAAGTGTTTCTATTGAAGCACTGTAACTATCATGTCTTTCACAGAATGTGCAAGGAGATTGAAGTGTTCCCCTATTGGTTTTTTAATGTTACCATTCTTGATATCTGATGTGTCCATTTATTCTTTTGTGCAGAGACACCACAGTTTGGCCAATGTATAAGGCAGAGGGGCATTGTTGGCCCATGGTGCCATATATCACATTGGTGGATGAGCAGGTGAATGAGCCTATGATGGATGTGCTGGTTTGGTTAGGTTCTACGATGCTTGTTTGTTTTAAACTAAACTAACATGAACAAAGAGTCCTGTGGCACTTTTAAAGACTAATAAATGTATTTATCGCATGAGCTTTCGTGGGAGAAAATCCCACTTTGTCAGACGCTACCCCTTTGGAAAATGCAAAAGAGATTAGCTGGCAATGAAGCCACCTGATAAGGATCACCCATTGTACTTAATGAGGAGCTCATATGACAAACGTGGCTAGTGGCTATAAAGAGCAACATTTGCAGCCATTTTAGAGATGGAGAGAGTGGCAGAAGAGTTCAGAGATTCCTTGTTCTGGATGAGAAGCCATGTACAGGAGAGCGAGGATGTTTAAGGATCTTAGAGTCCTGGAACAATTCTGACTTATGCATGTAGAACTTTGCAGACAGATGAGGAAACTGAGACAGGGGTTTGCATATACGTTTGAAAAAAATTACATACATCTGTGTATCTCTCATGCTAAGTAAAGAGGAATTATGTTTTAGAATCCTGTGCAAATTCTGTCTGTCCCTTTACTTTCACTGTAATGTGAAGTCGATCAAAAAATCATCTTTTCATTCAGGCATAGTCAAAACATTTAAAATGTTTAATAAGCTCTATTCTAGGTATATGTTAAAAACTATAAATTCTGTAGTAAAGTTAATAATATTAAGGTCAAATAGCAGTAAGCTCATTGTTTTACTTTATTTATTCAACACTCAAAATATCCTACATGCTTTAAAGAATGAATAAAAAAAATTGAATACTGTTATGGAAAGCATATGAACTAATTTAGTGACATCAGTGCCAGTTGTGAAATAGAAGCATATATGGCATGTTAAATTAGCACATCTTCCTTCCAAATGACAGTAAACAAAGTCCAGAGGACATATTCAGCATGAAAAATCAAACTGATAGAAACAAGAACACAAGCTGTTGTGTGGGGTGTTTTGCTCTCTCTCTCTCTCTCTCTCAAACTGAAAGTACTGAGTTAACTACCATAGTAGGGGATGGATTTTGTTTGTGGTAAACTTGTATTTTAAAATTATACAAGTTCAGCAGATATCTGTTTCCAATCTTCAAATGAGTTTAATGTGGTGATATTAATAATACAATGGTCGCATTTGGAATATTTTCCATTTTAAAAGATTCAGTCAATTTGAGAGAAATTCCATATACTTATTAAAACCAGTAACACATCTAAAACTGTACATGTGTGATCACTATAGGCAAATGTAATCATCTCCACTGTACAGACTGAAAATCTGAGAAACAAAATTCAGACTAGCGTATCCAAATTTCATTGTTTTTCCATTGCTCATTTTAGTTTCACCTGCTTGTTAAGTGCAGAAGATTCAGAGGGAATCTGTATAAGATCCTATTTTTCATAATATTACTGCTGTGTGAAGAAATATGTTTAGTCTCTAAAAACAGGCATTTCAGATTTGATGAGTAGCAAACAACACAGAAAGGTAAATGGTAAATAAATGAGTTCATTTTACCCCCAGGTTTACGAAAATGAAGGTTGAAGTCAATGCAATACATTTTGCATAATATCTGTGATAATGTAGTCCCTGAGGCAGATGTTTGAGGCTGATTTCTTTTCATTTTAATTATTTTCTTAGACTAGTTGTGGATCATTGAAAGACTGATATCATGCTGGTTACATAATGAGACAGCAATGCTCACTGGCATTGAGGTACTAGATTTAGTTATATAAAGTGATGACTAACATATTATTTAATTTAGAAGAAAAAAAGAATGGACTCCAATAACAATCTGGTACTAATTACTAACAGCAGGTAAAGAGAATTAGTTATGCTTTGGATAGATCAAGTTATTTAGGTCCAAATCCTACAGATGGATTTATGCAGACAGACATTTCCAATTCTATATAATTTTGTTCATGACATTTGAAAACCCTATGGGCTTGACCCCATCACCTGCATGGAATTGCATTGATTTTATCTGAATTCCAGACAAGTACAAGGATCTGATCACATGGGCCTAACTGCCAGTTCATGGTCTTAGATTTTTTATTCAGTGGGGCAGAGAGACACTGCTTTTGTTGTTGCATGGATAATGCTATGCACATCTGTGATGGTCTGTGATGGTGCTGGGGCTGGGAATTGAGCTGTTTTCTTACATGGCTGTCCTCTGCCTGTTGAGGTTGTTCAGGAAGATTTTCTTCTGTGTTGTTCTCCTCTGTGCCTACTCAATTTAGCTTAATTCACCTGAATTAAAGCTACTTTAATTCTGAAGAATAGTGTTCACACAGGATTTAATTAAATTTAATAAATCCACTTTTAAATTTGCATGTTTAGTTAATTTGGATTAATTTTCCTGTGCAAATTTCCATATAAATTGGCCCTAACAACAAAACAGCAAACAAAGAAAAAGAAACCCAAAACAACCCTCCCTCCCCACTTCGAAAAATTTTTTACTCTTTGGATTAGTTTTCAGCAACTCAATTTTAAATTGTCTTTGAGGATGGAAATACAAATTCTGATTCTTGCTCTAGCAAGTAAAAAAACCAAACCAAAACAAAACAAAAATTAAATGAAATCTTACTCAGTTACATTGAATGCGATAATCTCTCCCAACTGCTATATTGAAATATTGGCAGATATGGTATTTGTAATAGGTTTCATTTATAACTGATCAGTGAAAATTATTGCTAATGACTAATGTAAAGCTTTTACTAGTACTTTCCTGTAGTATCTCATAGGGCCTCATAATCTTTAGCCTTACAACTCCCCTATGATGTACGGAAGTGCTATAATCATATATATCACTGGGGAATTAGGGACAGAGAGACCAGATAACTTGTGCAACATCACACCACGGTAGAAATCTTTCACACAATAAGGACTTGATTCCAGTTCTCCCAAATGGTAGGTTCCCCCATTACCACTGAGCCATCATTCTTCTCCTATTGTTGCTTAATATCTCTGGGTTTGTCTACACTTGCACCTTAAGTCAACTTAATGATGCTTAAGTCGACCTACAGAATGCTGCGTTCACACTGGGTGCTTCCTTAAGTCAATTTAAGCGCTTCCTTAAGTCGACTTAATAACTCCACCTCTGACAATCGACTTAACGCCTAAGTCAACCTTGTTAGGTTGACTTAAAGCCAGTGTGGATGGAGAATAGCCCTAAGTTGACTTAATTGGAGTCAGGCTGGAGAGAAGGGGAGAGCCATGGCCAGCGAAGATCGGGCTGGGGTGAGCTGGGGACGGGGAAGATCGGGCTGGGGTGAAGGGGAGAGCCGGGGAAATGGGCTGGGGAGAAGTAGAGCCAGGCTGGGGAGGCGGGCTGGGGAGAAGGAGAGCTGTGGCTGGGGTGAAGGGGAGAGCCGTGGCTAGGGAGATGGGCTGGGAAGAAGGGGAGAGCTGTGGCTGGGGAGAAGGAGAGCCGTGGCTGAGGAGGTGGGCTGGGGAGGAGAGCCATGGTTGGGGTGAAGGAGAGAGCCGTGGCTGGGGAGATGGGCTAGGGAGAAGGGGAGAGCTGCAGTTGGGGGATTGTGCTGGGGATGAGCCGCAGCTGGGCGATCAAGCTGGGGAGAAGGGACGCAGGGATTGCGCTGCGCGGGTGTCTGTGAGAGGTGCGCGGGTGTACAGCAGCCCCTGTGCCACCACGCACCCACATAGCTTAGAGGGAACATGGCTCCAGGCCCCCACAACACTCCTTGGTCAACCTAGCACCTACCAGTGTGGACGTAGGCAGTTGACCAGAGTATTTAGTCTGGATGCTTTAAGTCGTCTTAATAAAGTCGACATTAAGTTGACTTTAGGTCGACCTTGTTAAGTCAATTTAACAGAGCCTCTATTGTAGAGATGTGAAGTAAATTGTTCAGCATCAGAAACAATGTAATATATGACTCCTTTCCACCAATTCACATTATTTTACCATTGACATAGGCTCCCCACATTTGTCTTACTAAGTCAGTCTCAGTGAAAGTTTAAGTACCATTGAAAATGTTAGTTTGTATTATTTGCTGAAGTCTCAGTTATGGAAACTGCAAAGAGAGGAAAAGATAATTATATAGGCTTGACAGTTTAATTTACTTTTCAGTATAGAAAGAAAAATGCTTATATGAACATTTATATTGATGAATACATATTGTGATCACATTTTAGGAGTTCTTATATATATATATATATATATATATATGGAATTATTTATTTGTTTTACTGAAACCAGAGACTTCCAACTTTGAAAGTTTAATTTGAGAAAATGCCTCAGTGCTTCCAGTAGCAGGCTATTCAAATTTTTAAAACGGATAGTAATTAGATTAACAGTTGGTGTGCAATAATACTGATGTCCAGACTTCTGCTAAAGGAATGGTTTTACAATCTGAATGAAAATTTAGTAGCAACAACTAAAAGTTCACTTTATATTATTATTTTATTTTATATCTCTTTATCTTTCTATAGTAAATCATAACATGCCAAATCCTCAAGAATGAGCATTTTTATAACTAGGTGTTATAAAAACATTGCATTCTTCATACGTATGGTGGATCTTCAATACTGAACCTAGATTCCATATTCATGTAGAACGTATCTCTAATAGACAATATGGGCCCCTTTAACTCAATAGAAATTGGTACTATATAACCCTTGAAAGGTTATGCTCCTCACTTTAGAGGAATGAGCCCTTTATGTTTTGTTATCATTGCTCTGGAAATAATTATATCAAGAGATAAAAGTCATATCAAGAATTCAATTCTGCTTAACAGCATTATTGGTGAATTGAATATAATACTGTCTAGTTACATCATTAGTTTCAGCAAAGAATAGCTCCAAATATCTAAATTGCATTGACTTCTGGCTCTTTACTATAAATAAAATTTATGCTTTGACATGCTGCACTGAGTTTAGATAATTCAGTAATCTTTTGAGTAATCTCCTTGAATTGTACATTCCTTATCCATGAAAAAAAAAGAAAATCCTATGGCTAGAGTTGGATGGATTTCTGTTTTGTGTTAAATTCCATGGGTTGATTTTATTTTTGTATTCAGGAAAAGAACACTTTTTAAAAAAAAAAATCAAAATTTGTCATGAAACAAAATTCTGATTGCATTTATCTGTGTTGATTGATCCAATTGGAATGAAACATTTAAATATTATCCTGCCAAAATAGTATAACATTTTAGTAGAATAAAATGAAAAATTTCTAAATGAAAAGTTATTTTGAAAAAAAGGCAAAAAATTCTGCTTAAAAATGTTTAAATTTAATATGCTGACATTTTCAAAACACTTCATGATGTGTTTTTTTCCCCAATTAGAAAATTTGTTGAAATAGACACATTTCACTTTTGATGACTCAATATTTCTCCATGGGAGGATATTCTCTTGGAAGATTTCTGACTAGTTCTATCCATGTCCCAGTATTTTAAGTTTTCTATCATAAAATTTGTCCCTCTGAATGAGATTGTACTTATTGTTAGTTACAAGCATTGATTAGTTGATCAGTATTGTATAAATGTTAATTGAAAATGAAACAAATAACTCTATAGGTAGTGTAATAGGAAATATGTGCCTTTCAAAGTATAATATACAAAGCTGTAGTTAGAAGCTAATTATAGAGTTTCTTATATTAGTAAACTTAGCCAAAATTCTCACTTTGAGAAAACAAGACTATATAAATTTAAATGTTTGTTTATGAGTGCCTCAGAAATAATACATTTAGGGGAAATTGACTGGAATAAAAGTGATATTTTCCAAAAGAATTACTTTGCTTTGAAACTGCATTAATTATTGCTGAATGAAGTGACTTTTAATCAGAAATTATACCTCCATGTGGAGCTATTCTGGAATACCTAGTCAAGTCAACTTTACGATCCAGACAAGCTCTTAGCAAAGAAGAATTATGAAGGTTCTCCGGGATTAAACATCTGTACCTAGGAAAAAGTAAGTTTGCATTAGTTAGAAAATAAATGTTTAAGGCCCCAATCCTGCAAACAATTAGACAAATACTTCGTTTTAATGCCCTGAGTATTCCATTGTCTTCAACTGTGTTACTGTGTTAAACCTGTGTGAGAGTTTGCAGGATTGAACCTTATGTTTCTGAGATGTGTGTGTTAAAGCAAAGATGACCAAAGGTAAATATTTTGGTTTGCACATCAAAATGGAAAACCAAAAGGGATGACCATATAAAAACTGTCAAAAGTTGTGACAGGCGGTTGGGGATAATAGGTGCCTATATAAGAAAAAAGGAGCTCTGAGTATCAGGACAGTCCCTATAAAATCAGGACATATGGTCACCCTAACCATCACAAGGTGTTTGTGAAATGCAATGTCCTCCCTGGGAGCACATCTAGAAGCCAACATTGCCACCTTTCTAATGGCTGGTAACCAGATCTCCAAGATCTCACCCTTACTCTGCCTCTTCCTCAGGCCTTGGCCCTGCCTCGCCTCTTCCTCCAAGATCCCACCCCTGTGTACCACAAGCTGCCATGAACTGTATAAACAGCCTCGCCTGGAGACAGTGGCAGCAGCTGTTTCTGCTGCATTGCCTTCTTTCTTCCACTTATGGTTGACATAGATTAAAAATAAATAAATAAAAAGGTACATCAAGGCTTGCCCCATGGCACCCAGACATTCAAGCTGAAACCTGGACTGTCTGAGTGAATGCCATATGAGTGCCAGATCTATTGGATGCTCTGTTATTCTTGGTCCTAGGACTTCCTAGATCCCTGTCATGTAGCTGAGAGCCCAGAAACCCTGAGGTCCCTAACTACGTTTGGACAAAATGTTCTTCAGTGTCCAATACACTATATAGTCTAGTGGATAAAGATTGGAATAATGCCCTGAGCCCTTTTCCCCCTTCCCTTCCATCTTCTGTTTTCTAGCCAAATCTAATGGGAACACTTATCAGCTACCTGACTGATAACTTCTCCCACGTGACCCTATGCAGAAGACATGCTGAGACATGTAGAATGATAATTTCAAAAAATGGCTTTAAAAAGCTACTAGTTACCATCTCTATTGATGGTAGATATTTTTCTATTGGAACTTGTAGTTGTCTCCCAAGTCCTGAGGGTGTGGGTGGTTTTGTTTGTTTGTTTGTTTGTTTGTTGTATTTTTTTGGGGGGTAGTTGTTTTTGTAAGCAGCATTGTTACCAACCTTTTTGCATATCAGAATAGCTGTCTACACTTTAAAGGTCTCTCTTAGCAGCAATCAAACCTCATATTATGAAATATATTGAGGGCACTTGGAATTTGAGTATTGTTATTTTACTTTCCTTATGAAGGATATCGGTCATAGACCTCTTTAAGAATGGGAAGAACCAGAAGGTGTGAAATGTCCTAATAATATAGCAAGCATAGAAAATTGGATGGTACTGCATATTAATATAAAGCTACAGAAATCTTAAACTGCCATCAGATCTGGCATGGATCAGTGAGAAATGTAATTTTGCATTATGTTCTGGAATATAGGAAGACTGTTGTGAGGAATACATGATTTCAGCTTTAGTGAATCAAAAAAAAATACGAAAAACACTATTGTAATGACTGGGAATAGGTATACAATTTCCCCTGTAAGACTAAAAAACGAAGTGATTTTTGCTTTCAGAATACAAATTTCTTTTATTTAATCTTTTAGAGAAATGGAATATATATCATCAGCATTATATCAGGGACTCAAATTTGTCATGTAGATAGATGGGCATGAATTTCCCCAGTTACATTTTTACAATCCAAACTTCCAAACTACTTTCCTTAATGCTTTGCAGGTATTTTTTAATTATACTAACGGGAAGGAGCACATCCCAGGTCCAGTAAAGCTATGGTTGGCACAGAACACAGGCTCCATTTCAGTTCCCAGTATAATTTAGAGCTGACTAATTTAGGCTGCTACCAAATCCACTCATAACCCAGAATGCTCTCAGGGCCTCTTTAAATTCTGCCAGCTTAGAACCGTCTGCTAGGAACCGGGGGTCTCTAGTGCACAGTACCAGTGGGTGCGTCTGCACTTGTAAATTAAGTCAACGTAAGCTTGCTTAAGTCGCCTTAATTTACCCTGCGTCTACACTACAGTTTCCTTAAGTCGACTTAAGCAAGTTGCTTAAGTCAACTTAAGGAAAATAAAGTCAACTTAATGAAAATTAAGTCAACTTTATAAAACCTCATTTTAGTTCGACTTAAGCCTAAGGTCGACTTTTTAAAGTCGACTTAGGCCAGTGTAGACCTGGAGTAGCCCTCTCTGCCGGGGGGGGGGGGG
>ML685779.1:6644408-6660165 GCA_007922175.1 Pelusios castaneus
ATCTATCTATCTATCTATCTATCTATCTATCTATCTATCTATCTATCTATCTATCTATCTATCCACACACACCAGCTAAAATGATAAAATGATGTGATCAAGTATGAAGTGATCACCTAAACCAAATAACTGCTTTCATAAATGTGAAGTACTCTAAATGGGAAAACCAAACTAATCTCAACATAAGAAAGTTTTACATTTATTGTACAATTTGTTAACCATATTTGGATTAAACTGAAAAAAATGGGCACATCTTCATGTCATCCTTCTTTGGACAGTATAGGCTCATATTTGCTGATCCTATACCTGTTGGGTAATTTATCCCGTTCAGAAACTTTTGCATCTTTGCAGGGTTACCATACGGCTAGTATTGGACCAGCTTGAATAGATATTTGAATGGATTTGGCAATTGCCAGTAAATAATATAATCTACCAGATTTCTTTTACATGGGTCTAAAAGGATTTATATTAGTATCACAATACACTGGGATATCTAATGTTAAAAGTTTGTGTCCAGCTAAAGATGCTGCAGTGTTCCTTCTTTCACAGTTTAAGTGATAACAGAACAGAAGTATTGAAATTATAAGTGCTGAAAATGTGTCCACCAACACGCAAGTACAGTGTGCATGTGTGTAAGAGATGGTTTGAGTCATGCAAGAGTGAGGAGACATGCAATATTATTAATTTTATCTATATGTGTTACCTCTTTAGGTACTCTAAAGTGGCTGTTGAGGGTGGGCAGTGTTGCAGAGATGCCTTGTGGTTGGGATTGCAATGGGCTTGCCTTCTGGGTGCTGGTTTGTTTGTTTGTTTTTCATTTCAAAGGTACAACCATAATTATATTGTCATGGGGTGCAGCCTTCATTGCCACACTGGTGTGTCCTCCTGGTCATGATGCAGATTAACTCAAGGATGACACTCATCACCACTGTCTGCACACTGGCTCTTTGTCTCCATTTTTGCCTATGGCTCTTTGCTGAGCTCCATGGACTTCAGTGTCATATTCTTGACTCAGCTGGCTAAATCATTATCTATTTTTCCCCCTAGCAGTAGGAGGGAAGTTTACTCTCCAGCAGTCCATCCAGTGACTCCAATCCCCAACCCAGGGGACTTCTGCTGTCTTCTTTATTGCTCTCAGTGCTGACTTCTGTCTTCTGCTGCTCTTCTGTATTGCTCTCAATGCTGATCTCCTTCCCTGCTCCATTTCCCCATCGTCCCAGCACCTTCTTCACCCTTATCCCAGGGGATCAGCTGCTAAATCCCTGGAGCCATCTCTGCTCTATCCAAGGTGCTTACTGTTTTCTCAGCCCTCCAGGGATGCACCTTTTACTCCCTAGACTCCCAGCAGCAACTGATCTGTTTTTCACTACCCCCTGGCAATGTAAAGGAACCTTAAAGTGGCTATAAATGTAGTTTATAACTGCTTTATGGCCCCTTAACACTATCAGAGTAAGGTGCCCTTAGTTTAAATAAGAACCAACCCTTCTATGTTTAGTTACATTTTTATTTTTTAGAAGTTTTGGGTTTCTTGCGTATTTGTATCAGCACCTTATAAGCTTTAAATGTAATAAATACTTTTAATATTAATACAGTGGCCCAAATAGATTTTACAGAGGATCAGATATATTCATTGCTAAAACAGGATCTTTGGTATATATTGCAATTTCTATGGCCAAATTCAAAGGCACGTCTTTTGCATTTGGCATTGTTTTCTGAACTGTATTTCCTTTTTTCGAGGATGGGAGAAGGGTAGGAAGAAGGATAGAAGATTCTTTTCACAAAACTTGGTGGCTCTTGGCCTTTCCTATAATCACACTGTGATAAGGGCAGTCACTATTAAGTTCTGAACACTGTTTTTCTATAGTGCTGTAGTGTAATTCTGAAATGCAGGATCTAAGGTATTGAGTTTATGAGCATTTATTTTCTTTTATTTAAGATCATACATATTCTTAAATATTTTAATAACATGAAATGTTATTAAAATAAACTTTTTGTACAGGGAACATTTTAAATAATGTTGTTACAACAAAGTAAATATTCACTGAACTTTATCTTTGAACTTTAATAAATAGTTTCTCAAGCCTGCTGTTGACTGTGTTTCCAATTACATTATAAACTGTATGCAGGGCCAGCTTGAGGGGCAGGCAAGCCAGGTTACCATTATTTATAGACTCCTTGAAGTAAAAACATTTCAGGTATTCCATATGTTGATTCATTTTTCATTAACCTTCTAGAATTTTCTGGACCTTTATGGAAATTTGTCGAATCTTCCTGGTTTTTAAGAACTATATTTTTCTCAAACCTTGTAGAATGTTGTCAGACATGCTCTTTTGGGTATATAAAGGGTGGGCAGCACCAGTCAGGCACTGAGATATAAGAAGAAACTGAAGTGAAGTGAAAGCCCAGCTTCAATATAGTGTACCTTGTTTTATTGTGTAATTGTGAAAGTGTACCTGTATTTTAAGACTTAAAGAATGTAAGTAGCAACTAATAAAGGACATCTTTATTGTCAGAGATATCTATCAAACCCCTGTTCATGCACCAGTATAAAAGAAACAGTTACTTATTTTGCCATCCTGCATAACATATACTTTTGCTTTTCATGATATTGTCTGTTTTCCCCCCATAGAAAGTAAAATATGCCCTCGAAGAAACATTCAGGACATCAGTATAGGACGCAAAAAGCTCAACAGCAATCTCATTTGCAGCAAGGGGCAAATTTATTGGGAAAATATCTGAACCAAAACAACATATACCAGGCTTTAGGCAGTAGTGATCATCACAGTGCAGAAGTAATTGAGGACTGATGGAACAGAAGTGATGGAAGTGCTATTACTAAGGAATTAGCAGATTTACCTGAAGATAAGGAATGGAAATATGATAAAAATGATGGAGAATCATTCAGTTTTTCTGGTGGCATAAAGGAAAGTGATGATAAAGAAGAATGTGGATCACATGAAAAAGATTGTAATGACAAAGAAAAATCTGGTTTACATGAAAAGGAGAGAAACGATAAAGAAGAATCATCCTTATATGATGACAGAATCATCAGTGAGAAAAATCGCATGCCATTATATATGTATCTATATATCTATATAGATATATCTATATCTATCTATCTATATATATCTGATCCTGATTTATGGCTGATGATTCTAAACTCTGCCAATATTGATCATACAGTTTTAAATGGGCTGGGCAAAACCCAGAATACACCATTTCCAGTAAACGGGGAGAAGCAATGCTTCTCAAAGTCACACTATGAAAGCATAGTCGAGAATGAGAACTTAAATCAGTGTTTGTTAGTCTACTTGAAATCAGCTAACAAGGTATTCTGTTTTTGTTGCAAAATCTTTTACAAGAATTCCAAATTATTGCTTGCACTTTCTAAGTACTGGCATAACTTGGGTTATTTTTCCACCCAAGAATATTAAAGGACCTGGCACATGAAATTGCAATGATTTTTAATGAATCTGTAAACTCATGGGGTTGTATCTTATGACTGGAGAATTGCTAAAATAATTCCTATATTTAAGAGGGGGAAAATAAGTGAGCAAGGTAATTATAGCCCTATTAGTTTGACCTCAGTTATGTGCCATGGTCTTGAAAAATATTTTCTAATAGGAAGTTGTAAAGGACATTGAAGTTAACAGTAATTGGGAAAAACACAACATAGTTTTAGAAAAGATAGCTAGATCATGCCAGACCAACCTGGTCTCCTTCTTTAAGAAGATAACAGATTTTTTAGATAAAGGGAATACACTGGATCTAATTTATTTAGATTTCAATAAGGCATTTTATAAGGTTCCACGTGGGTAATTATTAGTTAAATTGTACAAGATGGGGATTAATTTGAAAATTGAAAAGTGGATAATGAACTGTTTAAAGGGAAACAACAATGGGCCATGCTGAAAGGTGAACTGTCAGGCTGGAGAGAGGTTACTAGTGGAGTTCCAGGAATTGGTCTTTGGACCAGTCTTATTTAACTTTTTTCTAATGATCTTGGCACAAAAAGTGGAGTATGCTAATAAAGTTTGTGGATGACACAAAGTTGTGCAGTACTGCTAATACAGAGAAGGCCTGTGATATCATACAAGATGATTTGGATGACCTTGTAAGTTGAGGTAATAGAAATAGGATAAGATTTAATAATTGGAAGTGACAGAGGAGTAGAAGGATTTGGGCATATTGGTTGATCACAGGATGACTATAATCTTCCAAGGTGATGTGGCCATGAAAATAGCTAATGCAATCCTAGGATGCATCAAGTGAAGTACTTCCAGTAAATACAGGGAGGTATTAGTTATAGAATGTGATGCTGAGACCTCATCTAGAATACTGTGTGCAATTCTGGTCTCTCATGTTTAAGAAAGACTAATTCAGACTGGAGCACATGTAGAAGAACGCTAATAGATGATCTTAGTAATGGAAAAAATGTCTTTTGAGAGGAAACTCAAAAAACCTGGCTTGTATAGCCTAACCAAAAGAAAGCTGAGGGGAGCTATAATTGCCATCTATAAATATATCAGAGGGATAAATACCAGAAAGGGAGAGGAATTATTTAAGCTCAGCACTACTATAGACACAAACTAATGGATATAAATTGGCCATCAGGAAGTTTAGACCTGAAATTAGATGAAGGTTTCTAACCATCAGGAGAATGAAGTTCTGAAGCAGCCTTCATAGGGGAATAGTGGGGGCAAAAAACATACTGGCTTCAAGCTTGTTACGTTTAAGAAGGGGATGGTATGATGCAGTGGTTACTTATTTGGCAATTGATTGAACTTTGACTACTAATGGAAAATATGCCCCGTGTCCTGTAATGGGCTGTTAGATGGGGTGGTTACTGAATTACTACAGAGAATTCTTTCTGAGTGTCCAGTGTCATGTCCAGTGTCACTCTTGCCCACATGCTTATGGTTTCGATGATCATCACATTTGGGATTGGGAAGGAATTTTTCCCCAAGCCAGATTGGCGGAGGCTCTGGGGGTGTTCACCTTCCTCTGCAGCATGGAAATGGATTAATTACTAGTGGATTCTCTATACTTTAAGTCTTTAAACCATTATTTGAGGACTTCAATAACTCAGTCATAGGATGAAGTATATTATAGGAGTGGATGGGTGAGGTTCTGTGGTCTGCATTGTGCTGGAGATCAGACTAGATGTTCATAATGGTTCCTTCTGACCTTAAAGTTCATGAGTTTATAATCTAAAGCAGCATGAAAAGTTACCCAATCATTTTACAGCCTATTCCGAATGGATGGAGATTGAGCCCAGGCTCTAGCTAAATAAATTCATAGTTGCAGAAAACCAGTGCATTATTAATGTAGAAACATAGCATTGGAGGAATACAGTCAAGCATCTGATCTCCATTACCCTCTTCTTGGCAAAGAATTATTTGACTTTCTGTGGCTTGTTGGATAAATTGTTCACTGAATATATCAATAATGTCCTCAGATTGATAAAGCTCCTTGGGGAATACGGCAATATCATGCATGAGCATCTATAGCGAGTTGTTCATAAAGAAGCTATGGATCATTACTTCAGAAAAATAATTCAAAACACATTAATTGATCTTATGGCAAGGAATGTACTTGATAACATTTTGATGTGGCTCAGCAAAGTAATGTACTACACAGAAATAACGGACTGCTCGCCTAACATTAGTCAGAGTGAAAAGATCTCTTTTACAGTGTTTGTTGATAACGAGGATGGCTGCATACAAGTAAAAAAACACGATTTATTTCCTGTCTGTAGACAGCTCTGTTGGAAAAGGCCTAAAAGGACTGTTCCTGAACATTTTCAATGAGAATAAAATAAAGTTTCAGGATTGCTGCAGCCAAAGCTGTGACAACAGTGCCAACATGAAAAGAAGAAACAGTGGTATCCAGCCAAGGATACTTGTGCTGAATCCAACAGCTTTCTTCATGCCTTGTGGCTGCCGTTCCCTCAACCTGGTTGTGTCGGACAGAGTGTCATCATTAGATTCAGTATCTCTCTTTAGCATACTGCACAGGATATATGTCCTGTTTTCAGCATCAGTTATCAGATGGAATATCTTAATGGGCAATATTACAAATCTGATTCTTAAGCTGCTAAGTGAGATTCGCTGGGAGAGCGTAAGAGCAATGGGGTACCAGTCACTGAGATTTATAATACCCTGATGGAACTGGCACAGTCCAGTAAAGCCAATGCCAGAATCTGACACAAAGTGCAAAGCCTGGCAAACCAGATCACGGACTTCCAATTTCTTGTCTCAGTTGTGATTTGGCATGCAATTCTATTCCAAATAAACATTGTAACAAAGATATTACAAACTCAGTTATTGGACATTGCAGCTACTACTACTTTGATTAGAAGCTGCCTTAATTTCCTTGTGGATAAATAAAATACCATAAAAAGAGCTGGAGTTTTCTGTATGCCTTAGTAACCTGCTAGCAGACAGGAAAATACTCCTTAACAATTGCATAGAACTTCACAGGATGCTGCCAATGGGGAATGTTCAAACATCAATGATAGAGAATTCTATGTCGAATTGGACAACATCCATCCCATTTTGACAAACAGAAACCACTCTCCACTCCAAATTCTCCAATTCATTCATGATGCAGAGCTGAAGGACATTTTTCCAAATGCGTGGATAGCTTTGATGATTCTGATAACTCAGTCGATCACAGTTGCAAGTGGTGAGCACAACTTTTCAAAGGTCAGGCTTAATAAGACATATCTTTGATTGATGATGACCAATTAAAGACTGATATCACTTGCTATTTTATTTCTTGCAAATACCATTGACCAGCTCTTTGAAGCTGTGCTTCAGTTTGTGAGGAGAAAGACAAGAAAAGTGACCTTTCAAACAAAAGGACTAGGGTTAATGTTCGTAGTCTGTCATCTACTGTAACACTGCTTAATACTGGTCAGCCACTGATGTGCACAGTTCAATTTCTTGATGTTAATACATTTAAGTTATTCTTACAATTAAAAAGATTTTATAAGCTTATAAGAGACTTACAGCTACTCGTGTGTGAATTTAGTATCTGATATGCAAATTGTACATCAAAGTCATGAAATGGTCTAAAAATGCATTAAAAATTAAATATTCACGAGTTTAACAAATGTAGTGGGATGGGAAGGTGCCAAAGGCTTCTTGTCTGGGGCACCATTTGGTCTAGGACCAGCCCTGATTCTATGGTTCTTATGGCAGTTCACACAAAATTCAGTAATAACCTAAAAAAATCATGAAAAATATAACACTAATTTTCTCAGTAGCTTATACTAAATACATTATCTTCCCAAACTTGAATACAAGATGTTGCAAAACTGAAATCACTATGGTGTATCACTTATTTTTTTAATGGGAACTGCTCCATTTTGTAAGGGAATAATTGCTACTGTATTCATATAGTACATCAATTTCCAGGTAATTAAGATTAAAAGTTTAACTCTCTTCACTAGAGTGTATATAGGATGCACTTGAAAGAATCCAGTTAGGGCCATTAAAAAGTAAACATCATGTGCAGTGAAATAAAGCATTGCCTGATAAATGTAACATTCAAAACAGTGTTGGTAGAACTGGACTGTATTTTGCATTAGATAACAAAAAGCTATATGCTGAGAAGATTCCTCATTGAGTATTAAGTATTCCATCATTGTCTGCTATTTCTTATATATCCAAGGCAGTCTATGGTTTCATCTGTCTGATAAATTTAAATAAATCATACTTCTCTGAGAAAATGTAACTATATAACCATATAATTAATTGTACCATGGTGTTTAAAATGCAGTCTGTTGAAAACTACTAAAACTCACTGATATTGTGCAATATCTGTTGTTCTTTTCTGGGACTTGTATTTTAGAAGTGTTCACAGCATCTTTCATTTCGATCATGAGTCATTTTCTGAGAAATAATGGAAGTGAAAAGTGCTAATATACAAGTGTGCTTTCTTCACAGCTGCAACTTGCATCAACATTGAGACTCTGCTCTCAGAACATGTCATCTGGAGACTGATATCTGGGTCATTGAATGAGTTCGGTGCTCAAGTCATGCTGAGTTGCAGTCCAGGCTATTATTTAGGGGGTCAAAGACTCATACAGTGCAGATCTAATGGAACATGGAGTGGAGGTGGTGTAAGGCCAACATGTAAGGGTAAGGAACAATTTTGTTTATCAAATAGACAATGCTTTTAAAAAATATATTTATATTTTTAGTAATTTCTGTTCACTGTATATTTGTTATAATTTTAGATGAAAATATCTAACATTTTTCCTAACATTCTGCTGATAGATCGAAAGCAAATCCATTTAGCTGAATACTATTGGTTGAAATCATTTGGTGCAAACTGAGAATTTCACATTTGTTTACACTGTTGAGCATTTTAGAATTCAAATGTAATTTGTTTGTAGATCAACACTCATAAAGCAAGGTGCAATATATATTTTTTACAAAAATCAAAAGCGTATTTGAAACATGGGTTCAGTCAAGAGTTCTGGTCTGGGTAAATGTAGTGTAAATGTAGAAATGTAGAGGATATAGTTATTAATTTCTGAAAGGAAATGGGTGTACATTATTTTGCTTTATGCTCTTGAATAAAATATGAGAATTGTACTGTTTGGCTTCATTTCATAAGTTCATGGCAATACATTTTATAATATTTTTGTACAAAAATATAATTTTGTTTACTATTAATGATAATCTACACAAGTAAATACAAATATAATATATAGGTTATAATAATCAGATATAAAGTATCTCTATAAAGAGGTGGGATATGGATGGTGGGACATGGAAGAAGAATATGAAGGCCAAGTCACAGAGAGAGACTGATTGTTGGGAAACTGGGAAAAGCAGGATGGGATATTCAATTATCATGAGGAATAGGAGTTGGAGATGTGGGAAAAGGAAGGATGCTGTTTAAGGAGTTGGGGAATCACAGAGCAAGGATTTGCTGTGCACTATGAAGAAATGGAGAGGGAGTAATAGATAAATTCCTGTTTTTTCCCAAGCCTATTGTAGGCTCATCACCTTCATGATTCTGCATGTGGGGATACAGAAAATGTGGCTAGAGCTTCTAAGCACTTAGCCCTATTTATCACCCCTCCTATCTAGGGCTCAGCAATCAATCAAATTGAACTTATCAGACACAGAAAACTGTGTTGCTTTGTTGCTCTGACCTTCAGCACATGGAGGCTGCATAGACAGGCACAGGTGGGAAGCAGTGTCCCATGTTTGCAGTGGGAAGGGATGAAGTAAAGAAAGTGTCTGCAGAAGGAGGAACTCCTCCTGAATAAAAAAAATATGTCATCGTCAAAATAAATAAATAAACTGGCTTATATATATTTAGGAATAGACTGGAAAAGCAACTATAGTAGTTACTAATGCAATTATGTGATTTTTGCACTTCAAGTGAATGGTGGTGGGTTGCTTTTTCCTTGGGTTTGTTTGTAACCAGTTCATTTTGAATTAATACAGGTAGAAAAAATAGGAAAGCTCTTGCATAACTGTTCTGAAATAATAAGCAGAATATTGATTTTTCTTATGCAGTAAAGAAGAATAAGGCTGTGAGTTCATTAACTGAAACTACACCAACTAAAATGACACACATTTTGTGTAGGTGCTAATAAAGAATCTCTAAAGCTTAGTTTTCCACCTTCTTTAAGTATAAGCTGATTTTGCAACTGGATCACACACAGTCATCCTAGAATCCATTTTCCAGCTGCTGAAAAGTTTGTTGAAAAGGCCAGTTCTTCACAAACTGCCACTGTGATTGAAACCGAGTTAGATAATTAGAGGGGAAAATAGAGCGAGTGATCCATATAGGATGTATTTAACACAGAAACAAGAAGTAATAAATGCAAAATCCTAAATGATTTATTTATTTACAAGAACACGTTATCTCGTTTGTAGAATTTAATGAGGGCAAACTTCAGCCACCAAATCTGTTCAGTAGTACTTTTGAAAGGTGAATATAATATAAAGATCCAGAAACATATTAAAGAGTATTCTGAGAAGTCTACAGTGTTTACTGTCTCTGTCACTCACACAGAAGAGATGATGTAAATACAGTTTCTGTTCTATCTGTGTATATATTTTTTTGAAGCAGCAGGAAGGATAATTGAAACAATTATGGATGCACTGATGTAATTAAAGTATTTAAATCTTATTCCTGAGTATCCATTTTAATATATAGATGGATATAAATTAGAGATAGATACAGATATAATGTGACTATTCTAAAGGAACAACTAGAAGTTAGGTTTGGGACATCTATACCTTGGGAGCCTTCAGTGGAGGGTAGTAGTGTCACTTCATTTCTCCTTAATGTTTTCAGGTTGGCTTTTTGAACAAATCAAATGATGATTCAATTTCAATTAGCTGGAAAAATCAGAGGTCATTTGACAAATGAAAATATTGCATATACATTCATACTACAATCCACTATATAGTATTTTAGGAAACTAAATTAAAATAAATGTATTCTGTACTTATCATCATTATTCTGCATATTTATAATCAGACATCTTATCATATTGGACCTCTCCACAAATTAATGCAGTTATTAGTTGAATTGAAATTGAGTGATCCTTACATTAACTCTAGAGCATATGATGCTTCTCAGTTGAACTGGAGTATGCAGTGAGTGTTAGTCATCTCTTTCCAAAATGCATGTATTGATGTGCCTGACTACAATGGAACCCAGTTTGTATGTTTACCTAGTTTCCACAATGGGATTCTACTGTAGTTCCTGAACTATCACAGTCTATCATCACCCAAATTATATATAGAAGAGGAAGAGAATCATGTAAGCATTCAGACAGAAAACCTCCCATCACTGAAATTTTAATTTTAAGTAACGTGCCTTTGAAAATAAAGAAAATGTAGAAAAGGCCTGTGCTAGCAGTCAGTAAAATAGAAATGTAAGTAGCTAAGCCAGCAAAGGGCTATTTCAATTACCATCTTATTAATTGTATATTAATGGAAAGAAAGGAAAGGTAACAGATATGGGTTTAACTAGATTTGATCAGTTATCAGCAGACAAAGTTTGATCACATTTAATCAGGTATCTTCCAGCTTATAACATTATTGTAAATATCAACAGAAGACACTAAAGGAAGAAAATTCAACAAGTGTGCTGAGTTCTGTATATAAATACCCTTAAAAGGCTAAATACTTCCATGGAGCTGGGGAAGTGCGGGAAAAGAGAATGTTTGCTATTTTTGTACAGCAGGAATCTGCAGTGTTCTGAAGTGGGGCCATGATCTGCCCAGATGTGTCCTAATCGGGGATGGCTATCTTTGTTTGACACATTCCTTTTATGTTTCAGTCTGGACAATAGATTGTGCCTATCGTCTGCACTGGTGCTGTAGAGGGGCAAAGGGATCCCTGAACATTTCCTTAATCTGGCACATCTGTGCCAAGGAAGGCATAATTTTAAACCCTTAATTTGGAGCCAACTCTACAACAAATACTTAAATGTATATATGTTAAGCCTATGCAGAAATATGAATTTAGAAAAGCTACAAGGAATTGTGTTATTTTTATATCTATGAGATTAGTAAGAGATGATTTCATATTTCAAGTTTCAGTTTTGTTTTCCCTCTAGTTGTCTCATGTGGCAGTCTCCCTTCTCCACCAAATGGAAATAAGATTGGAACGTTAACCATTTATGGAGCCACTGCAATCTTTACCTGTAACACAGGATATACACTAGTTGGATCTCACGTGAGAGAGTGCTTAGCAAATGGACTCTGGAGTGGTGCTGAAACCCAATGTCTGGGTAAATATGCATAAAATCTTTCTTTACATCTCAAACTCATAACTACATCCTGGATATGCATTTTAGAATCTGTTATTAATACTGTAGAAAATGAAGCCACCTTAATGTGGAAAAGGTGTCATGTATTATTTTCTTTTTGCCTAATGGAATTTAGCTGTTTTTGTCTAATTATGCCTAACATTTTAGAACAAAAGCCTAGAGAGTGACCATTTGAAAGAAAAAAAAAAAAAAAACTTCCATGTTTGTAACTTCTCACGCTAGGTATAAAAAAAGTGAAAATGCACAGATAGTGGAGTTCGACTCTTTCTGTCATTTTTATATTGCAGTTCAATATATGGATTCCCCACCACCACCCCTTTTGCTTTTTTTGCCCATGTGAAGACTTGTTTACATGGTCAGTAGTTGGAGAGTGTCTTTTACCTTTTGTAGAAAGACTTTCTTCTTCCATACTTAGAGCAAAAAGGCAATAATGATTTTTCATGTAAAACCCTCTTCTCCTCTCTATCTTTCTTTTAATTTGTTGATTAAAAAAAAATGTGGAAGGGAGAGAAATGAGAAATTCAGTGCAAAATGGACAGTGGTAAAACCAACAATTAGTAATACTATTATTAATGCTTTCTAGATGACCATAAAAGATACCAAAAAAAGTAATTATTATAAGTGTATGCAGTTGCTTTATAGCTCAAAACCAGTATTGTTTTATGGTGCAAATTAGTGACAGAATTTTTTTCCAGAGTTGCCAAAGCAAATCAGTTTTTAAAGAAATTCAGATATTCAATATTTCTGATTGTGTTTGATTGACTATACATATCTGTGGGTAAAGGGCCATAGTGTTCCTTTTTGAAAGACTCCAATTTGTTTTTACAATGAGTGAGGACCATTTATGCACAGAGAAAAGTTTAATGATTTGCAATAAACTATGATATACATGTATTCTTAGGATTTCAAAATCCTGACTCTCCCATAGGTGTTTAGTTTTATATTTGAAGTAAACAGCATGAGAAGGGAACCATATAATTCATAATGCATACAGTAGATGTAATCAAGGTAAAAGATTTCTATACTGATTTGCTATCTAATCATATCATAATATTGGATGGAACACAATAACTCAAAAGGGTATGATTGTCAGGCGCATCAAACATTCCTATTTCATCTGAGATTAAATATGAAATGCATTATTTTATAAGAAAACTGAAAATAACTATGGTACTAAATGTTAAGGCTGATTGCCTATTAATAACTAACTTTTGTGTAAAATTGACAAGTGGATTAATAGTAATTCTTGTCTAACTTTTTTATATTTTTAATTTGTATATTTTTTTTCAAATATAATAAACCAAAATACACAAAGTAAGGATGGAGGGTTGGGAGGGGAAGCAACATATCCCTATTCAGGATCTACATTAATCATAGCCTTCTAAACTGTTAACAGAAATTGCTTTGAATTTTTGGGAATTCCCCTTCTGCAGAATGTAAGTCATTTGTTAACTGTGATTTGTCTTGCTTTCTGAATTTGTCACAAAAATAATGCTTAATTTTAGTTTTCTGTAATGTAATTATTTTTGCTTACTAAGGTTTAAATTATTTTGTCCAATTTACAAAATGCTTTGATCTAAAAACAAAAACAAAAAATAAAAACAAATTGGATCCAATGTTAACAAAAGGAAGACAACCCTTTGTGTCATGGAACCACATACTAACTCAGCCAGCTACTTCTGTCTAGTATGTCTTAAGCTGACTTCAGTGCTTCCAATCTTAAATCTTGATTAGAAACTGGAAGTCAGAGACTTTTGCCCAGTCAACTGCCATCCAGATTGAGTGGAAAAAGATGTAGATTTATGTGAAGCACACTGACATTACACCCCAATCCACATCCCTTTCTACATCAGCAGCCTTGCATATGCACTGAATAGCAGTAATTCTCTGCCTCTTGTACTATATTCCTTCTGTTACAAGAAGGTACCAGCTACACAGAGTAGCTTGGGCCCTAAGGTTTGATGGGTTCGGTTGGCACAACTCCAGGAGACAAAGTGAAAGGTGTAAACAAACAGTTTTATTAAGATAAAGACAAGAAAGAAAAGAAATAGGAAAGCATCAATGCTTATGCCCCTTCAGCAGTTAAACGATAGTTAACTTATGCCCCCAGTTAAACGATAGTGGGCTGGGAGCATAAGGAGTGATGACTCGTGGTGGCATACACAGCAGTTGCCCTGACGATGAAGTTCCAACTAAGCCGGGGTAGGGGGGGATATTACTTGCTTTTATACTCTTTTGCTTGCTGAGTGGGTAAATGGCATGCACATCTAGTTATTTTCCATACTTGTTTACCACATTCCTTTCTCCCAGTCTTATCTTATTATTTTACAGAACTTGCAAGTTATGTCTGCTATTTGGTGGGAGTATGGTATATCGTTGGTCAGTGCCAGCTCTGCTCAGAGTTAACTTTTGGTTAGGGCTAATTAATGGCAACACAACCTACTAACAGCTTATCACATCACAAATTCTTCTGTTGGGCACTACACCTTCCAACTTCAGGAGTATTACATACAACAGTGACAGCTGGGATATGTGGGAACAGGAAATACCTAAGTATGGGTCCTGTATGCACAAAGTTTGCTAGAGTAACCTTCATTCATTCATTACCTAACTTTTGTGTGCTTGACTTCACAACCTTAATATTTTTAATATAGTTAAACACAGAAAGTGGTATTTATCAAAAGTTATCATGCACTGTTAGAGTTCTGCTTTACCCAACAATATAGTTAAATAGGAAATACTTCCACCATCTCAGATACTGCTGTGGCGATAACTCTTGGCAAATGTTGTCTTCTTAATAGTGATCACTAAACGTGCAAATCTGCCTAAATACTTTCATGATCCTTCAGTACCATAATATCTGAGCTCTTCAGAGGCAGCAGATTTAAAAACAGACAGAAGGAAGTACTTCTTCTCACAATGCAGTCAACCTGTGGAACTTGTTGCTAAGGAATGTTTTGAAGGCAAGAAATACACCTTGAATAAGAAAAGAGCTAGATAAGTTTATGGAGGATAGATCTATTAATGACTGTTAACCAAGATGGTTAGGGACAGAACCCTATGGTCCAGGTTTCCCTATGCCTTCAAGTGCCAGAAGTTGGGACTGGATGACATGATCATTTTAAATTGCCCTGTCATGTTCATTCCCTCAGAGGCATCTGGCAGGGGTGACAGACAGAATACTGGGCTAGATGGACCATAGTCTGACCCAGTAATGATGTCCTTATGTAATGCTCTTGCTCTCATGGGTTGGCAGAATGTAACAACAAAGTCTATGTCTGCACTTGAAAGTTAGTCCATGTCCACACTAGCCTTTCATTAAGTCGACTTAACGGCCTTCCTTAAGTCAACTTAATAAATACCACTGTTTAGGACAACTTAACAGCTAAATCGATTTGTTAAGTCGGCCTAAACCCAGTGTGGACACCCTAGGTCGACTTAGTTCTCTAAGTTGACCTAGGGCTGGGGACAGGGGAGCCAAGGCTCCTTTCTCCCCGGGACCTCCACTCCCCGACAGAAAGGAACCGTGCCCCCTTCTTGCTGGGAAGCCTCGGGGTCCCGACAAGAAGGCAGCTGTGGCTGCCCTCTCTTTAGGACCTACGGGGGTCCCGGCCAGAAGGGAGCCCCGCTCTCTTCTCCCGGACCTGTGTGGGTCTGGGCAAGAAGGGAGCTGCCAGTGCTCCGCTGACAGGGTATCCCCAAAGCTTCTGCCCCAGCACTCAGCTAAGAGGGGAACCTCTGGGGATCCCCTGTCAGTGGAGCACCAGCAGCTCCCTTTTTCCCCAGACCATGTGGGTCCATGGAGAAGAGAGTGGGGCTCCTGGCAAGAAGGGAGCCTGAGCTCCCTTCTCCCCAGGACCCGCGCGGGGGTCCCGACAAGAAGGGAGCCTGAGCTCCCTTCTCCCCAGGACCCGCGCGGGGGTCCCGACAAGAAGGGAGCCTG
>ML685779.1:6660175-6893797 GCA_007922175.1 Pelusios castaneus
CCTTCTCCCCAGGACCCGCGCGGGGGTCCCGACAAGAAGGGAGCCTGGGTTCCAACCCATGGCTCCCTTCTGCCAGGAAGCCGCGGGTCCTGCGCAAGAAGGGACCCGCGGGTCCTTTCTGTCAGGGACCACAGCTTCCTTCTCAGCAGGAAGCCCCAGCTATGTCTACACTTGAAAAGTTAAGTTAACTTCTTAAGTTTTTGACAAGGTTGACCTTCTTAAGTCGACTTAACAGAGTTGACTTAACATTTTAAAAGCAGACATAGCCAAAAATATACCTTTCAAATGACATAAAATGCTTACCCATTTAGATTGGACATGCACAGATGAATTGCTATGAACACTAGAAATGAAAGCTTTTGGTAAGTGATTTTCTTGTGAATATCCTACAAGAGACTTTACATTCTATTACTTCTGATGAGAGAGAGTGAGAAAGAGAGAGGCAAATTTTCAGCTGCATTGTATCATCTCCCTCCAGCATCCCCTGAATGAAAAGGAAATTCTTTGAAGTCTATCTTGGTATCTCTTAATGGTTAATTGAGAGACAGCTAATTTTCCCTTTTGAGGAAAATAGCTTCCTCTGATACACATGCTCAAACTAACTTGCTCACAGCAGATTTTCAGTATAGCAGTCTGACTCATCCATTCCAAATGGCATTTGGAGCACAAGGGCTTTGAAAATAGATTAAAATGGCTGCAGCTTTCAAGCATCATAACTGGAATTCAAACACTTTTATTTATTTATTTTATTCAGAATTTTTGTCTTTGCACAGCATAACATCTCTGCACTTCTACTTGGTTCTGTTACCAATATACAGTCATCATAATGTCAGTGTACCTGTGATATATTTTCCCCCCAAAAGTACACTCTCTTTATTACTTTTACTGCTTTAATGTCATCTCTGATATAAAATTGCATTTGCTATGCTGTGGTGATGACTTACAAGAAAATTGAATCCTTTTCTAAGTAGCATCATATTTCTAACATAGCAAGATGTAATGATGTCTGAAGTATTTTGTTGGAAGATCTGGCTTATTGTTTTTGGTTTAACTCTTCCCATAATTTTTTTGCATTTTAAAATATAGGTGGAAATAACTTAAACAATTATTTGTATCAGGAAACCTTTACTGATATGTAGCTTGATTTCTCTTCTTTTCCTTCCCAACAATGTCTCTTTGTATTGGCCTTTGTACTGTCATATCTTTTTAGATAATCATGACTAATTGGATGACCACGATCACTTTTCAATCTCTTTGGTTGTTATTGCTTTCTAGTTTTATTCCTTCATCTGAATACCTGTGTTTCAAATTATTTTTCCCAGAGATGTTTCAGTTTTTAAAAATAACAGCAACAAGTGTTGTCATTTATTATTCTGTTAAAATTAGTGTTAGTCATATGATACTTTCTGTTTCTAACATTTTTTGTGAGACAGGTGTTTGTTTAGTGTGCCAAGCCAACTTCTCTGGCAAATGAAACTCTCTGTTTAAATACCGTTGAGCAAACTCTCTGACATCATTCTCATCAAGAGGTATCACATTTCTGGGGCTGAAAAGTAGCTCATTCACCATTCAATCTTTGCCGTCTCAAGTCTAGCCCAGCAAAATAGTGACACTGTTGCAAGTAAAATAGATGTTGGATGTATATTGTGCATGACTTTTGCCAGAATTGTGTCTATCTCTACCCAGTTCCTTTACATATTATGATCTCATATTTCAAGTGCAAAATAAACCGATATGCTTTAAAAGGGAGCTTTAGGTCTCATTCAAAAAAGCCTGTTAAAATCAATATAAAAATTGCCATTGATTTTCAGCATTCATTGGATGCTGGGCTTTGGGACCAAAGAGATTGATACTGGGAAAAACCAGCCTTTCAGAGCTAGGTTGCCAGAATAAATTTAGCTCAGTACAACTATAGCTACAAATAATTCTCATTGGCCTATGTAAAACAGTTCATGTTCTCTGTCCAGTTTCTAATGCATTAATATCCATATCAGAAAAAAGTTATCAAAATTGGCATTCTTGTTAGCAGTCTCAAAAATGATGTGTCCAAAAAAACTGTAATATACCTGTTATACAGATAATTAGAGGACTTGAGTCTCCAGGCTGTTGTTATGACACTTTTTGTGTCCAATCCTACAAAAAAGGTCTCTGAGTCCAAAAGTCTGATTTTTCATCTTGGCTTGATACCATGCACTATTTTTCTTTGCAAGATTTTGTGCCCACAAAATTGCACTTCTAATTTATTCAGAATCAAACTTCCAGTATACCTTTGCAAATCAAACTGATATTTTGGGTATCTAACCATTAACATCCTGATTCAGAGCAGCAATGCTTAACCCTACCGCTATACAGAACAGCTCATAAGTATGCTCTTAAATCCCATTGAAGCCTGGGATGGAGTTAAACACATGCTTAAATGTTACTCTCTAAAGATATGCTTCACTGAATTGGGGCCAATGTTTGTCCTGCTATCATAGACTCATAGACTTTAAAGTCAGAAGGGACCAGTACGATCATCTAGTCTGACCTCCTGCAAAATGCAGGCCTCAAGACCTCACCCACCCACTCCAGCAATAGGCCACCAACCTATGACTGAGTTATTTACCGCCTTAAATCATGATTTAAGGACTTTAAGATACAGAGAATTCACCAGTAGGTGAGCCATGCCCTGTGCTACAGAGGAAGATGAAAAACCCCCAGAGCCCAGGCCAATCAGCCCTGGGGAAAAATTCCTTCCCAGTTCCAAATATGGTGATCAGTTAAATCCTGAGCATGTGGGCAAGTCTCAACAGCCAGTTACCCAAGAAACCATTCTCTGTAATAACTCAGAACCCACCCCATGTACTCTCCCCTCTTAGGCCACTTGTATATCCACCACATGTAGCCGAATATCAGTCAATTTCCAAAATAGGCTAATCATACCACCCCCTCCATAAATTTATCAAGCTCAGTTTTGAAAGCAGTTATGGTTTTTGCCCCCTCAACTCCCCTTGGAAGGCTGTTCCAGAACTTTACTCCTCTAATGGTTAGAAACTTGCATCTAATTTCAAGCATAAATCTCTTGGACAGTTTATAACCATTTGTTCTGGTGTCCACATTGGTGCTGGATTCAAATAATTCCTCTTCCTCCCTGATATTAATCCCTCTGATGTATTTATAGATACCAATTATATCCCCCCTCAACCTTCTTATGGTTAGGCTAAACAAGCCTACCTTCTTGTCTATGTCTACGCTTACTAAAGTTAGTTTGAATTAGTTAATTCGAACTAATTCAAACTTATTTTAGTTGGTTCAAATTAACTTAATTTGAACTAGAAAAATTTAGTTCGAGCTAAGCAAGTGTCATGAATGGCACTTGCTTAGTTCGAATTAGCAAATTGCATTGAGTTCAATGGGCCGGTTAGTTCGAACTAAGAAATTAGTTCGAACTAACATGGCCACATTGGTTAATTCGAACTAACTAGTTCAAATTAACTCTTAGGTCGAATAGCATATTCAAATTTATTAGTTTGAATTAAGGAAGCCCTTATTTCGAACTAAGGAAAGCCTAGTGTAGCCATGGCTTTAGTTAGTTCGAATTAAGCTTCCTTAATTCAAACGAACTTGCCAGTGTAGACATAGCCCTTGAGTCTCCCCTCATATTAATTACAAGTGCAAAATTTCACTTCCCAAAAAGAAAGTCATATTTCAAAATGTAGGCCTAAATGTGTTTTACAATTCATAAATACTAAATAGCCTTTATTAAAAACATAAAAATGTAATAAAACTCTGTAAAAATCCAGAAAAATAGTATTTTAAATTGCTAACTCTGAATTATACATAAGGCCTTTATTCTGCACTTGATAGTACACAGGTAAACTGCTGCACCTCTGTTAAATTTTTATAAAGAAAAATAAAATAAATCTGATGGCTGCTTGTACACTAAGATCTCTGATGGAAGTGCTGACAAAGCCTTGAACCAGTTCAGTAATTTCTTTAGTTCTTCAAAGCATATTATAAGAAATGTTCCACTAACAGCTTTCTTAATGTACTTAAACCAAATTTGGCCTGATTGGAAAATTAGATAAATGTGCTGTTTATTGTCCTGCTCCATCAGTTCTTATGCTCTTGGAATGTTTAATCTAACCAACTCCAAACTGAGAGAAAATCATTAAATCTAGGAACCAAGAGTGATCCGCAATTGAAATGAATCACACAGTAAATGCACAGGGCTATTAAGTTCTTATTCAGATAGAAATAATGTAATACTGTGTTTGGCACGTCTCAGCTATTCTTGTACCTAAGATTTCTTATGCTTTTTCAGTGCAGCCAAAGCACGTTAAGTTTTCATTCATTGGTTATTCAATAATCAAACATTCAAGTGTAAGGAATCAAAGGGTTTGGACTATCTGAGAAGCATCTACAAGAGTATACAGTTTCTGTTTGAATCAAATCATATGTGATTATTAAACTTTTTAAAAATGTTTAATTAACTCTTCATTTTCCATTTTTCTACCTGTTTCATTGCCATTCTATCTCAAAGACATTGTTGCCCAGGGGGGCTAATCAGTTAGCCAACATATAGGGCTTTATACATTTGTCTCTATTAGAAGGAGAATTTATTGATTATGAATTCGTTATATTCTTTGGTGAAATATGCAGAGTAAAAAGTTTGTGCCAGACATACAGCCTGGTCTGAGCCACAGGCCACTGAAGTAAATGGGTCACTGCATGGGATGCCTTATATTTTTTGTAAATGTTATAAAATTCTAGTTAGGGTTGTACCTTTTTTTCTCTCCTGGCCATCATTTCAAAAACATAGCTAGAATTCTATTATCTTCCTTATCCCTTATAGAGTCCTTGAGGGGAATGTCGCATCTCCTTTCACCCTCCCTTACAAACCTCTTGTTAAGGAATTTGTATAATTTCTGTTGCAATGATAATATGTTTAAAGGTAAGGCACTTGTACTCTGTAAGTTAAAGCTGTAAATAATAAGGATGAGTATAAATTTATTCAACGCATAATTATTATTATTCATTTTATAATTGTTAATGTAACCAAATAAAGGTCTATGGGGAATGGCTAGAAAATTTGTATTGGCATAGTGTTTTGGATAAAAGAATGGTAAAGCAGCCCCCTTTTTTCTCACACGCAGAGTCAAGGAGGACGAGCAGGCAATAAAGGGTCATTATTGCCCCAATCCACCTATGGGTCTCCCTGTTTTGTCTTCTCACATCTGGCATCATGAACAGGATTTTCGTGGGTCAATTGTTATCCTTTATTGCCTGCTTGTTCCTCCTTGATGCCATGAGTGAGAAAAAAGGAGGCTGCTCTGAAATTCTTTTATCAAAAAGGGTATGTAAATAAATTTCTAACAGCCCTCTATAGACCCTTATTTGGCTACTTTAATAACTATATACTGAATAATAATAATAACTATGCAGGTAAATATAATTATACCCACCCCTGTTGTTATTTAAAGCTTTAACTCTCAGGTGCGTTACCTTGAAACATATTATCTTAGTAATTAAAATGACTACAAATTCCTTAACAAGCAGTTTGTGAGGGAGAAAGAAAGGAAATACAACCTTACCCTCAAGGATCCTATGTGGGAGAGAGGGAGATAGTACAGCTTTAGTTAATTTTTTTACACAGATGGCTGATAAGGGAGGAGAAAAAGGAAAGGATGGCACATCCTGAGCTAGAATTTTATACCATTTACAAAAAAGATAAGGCTTGCCCATGCAATAACCCCATTACCATGGTGGCTTACAGCTAAGGCCAGGCCATTTGTCCAGCATGAACTTTTTACTCTCTTACAAAATACTGTTTACTTGCAAAGAAGGTACACAAAATTCTTCTTTCAGTGATTGCACATGTCCATTGCATTGTAGGTGTGTGTGTGCCCCTGAGTACAGTCACTGGAAATTTTTCTCCCAGTTGTACTCTTGAGGGCAACTTGAATGCTCTCTGATGCCAAGCACTATTTGTACTGGAGAAATACCCAGTCAATCCCATGCACCCTCAGTTTCTTCTTACTGCCTAATACAGTTACTGGCACTGCTCTCCTTTCACTCACAGACTTTTATTGTGTCCTTTATTCTTATTGTTCACAGTTAATTGTAGTTATTTTAAGTCAGTTATAGTGAATTTTAGTGCAGTTTAGTAAATTGGTTAGATATGGAGGGGTTTATGGCATTTTAGTCTGATCATTGGTGCCAAGGGATGCCTCGGTCACTGGGCTTTAAGCCCTGTGCCTCCTATAACAAGGCTGTGTTCCCTGAGCAACCTTTACTCAAGCTTCCTGAAGTGCCTGAGAGAAGCTCACATCGGAGACTATTGACACATCTCTGTGGACTTTAAGCCTTGCACAAAGGAAGATTGGGAGACCAGGCTACAGTTTTTGCTCATGCAGGTGGTTCCGAGATCTCCAACTGAGCCACACTAGTAAGACTAGGCACATTGTTTCAGTGTCAGTAAGGAGTCCCCACTTGCCATAATAGAATGCCATAATAGAATGCAATCTGCCAGCTTGTTCTGTCCTCCCAGAAGGCAAAATGTCTCAAGGCTGATTGATTGGGCTATGCAAAATGCAGTGTTTTCTGTGAGAACAAACACATTTTTATCCTTGATGTGGGGTTGAAAAACTTGACAGGCAAGACAAACTGCTTTGAATTCCTTGATATTGATGTGAAGTGAAAGTTTTTCCAGTGACCAAAGGCTTTGAGATCTGAGGGGCCTCAGGTGAGCTCTATGTCCATCCATATGTCCAGATTTAAGACCACCGTCTAACTACACTTAGTAACCCATATAGTCATTCAGGAGAAGTGACTTGACCCCTCCTGAATCTGCCTCATACTGGGAGGAGGAAGAGGAGGCCAGCAATTTAGCCAGCTCATGTAGATTGGTACCAGGCTTGGTACTGAGGCCAGACTGGGTCAAGCCAGGTGGGACAGTACTGGCCGTCCTTCTGAGGCCACTGAATAGAGGTGTCTACCATATGCTCTGGAAACAGGGAAAAACCTCTACAGGTATCAAAAGGTCCATTGGCCTAGCAGAGATCCACAGTGACCACCTGACCATGAACTTTATGGCTATCCTGTAAGCCCAGGTTCACGGAAGGATGGAAATGCCTGGAATATACAGGCAGCAATACTGGTACTCACAGCAAAATAAGGTTCCTAGCTGTGGCAAACATCTCCAGTAGCACACAGTGCCAAAGATATACGGAGGCTGTTCTGGTTCTGGACTTGACAATGCCTCCATAGATGTTCAAGTCAAATTCTGCAGTACCAAGAGAGAGGAGTACTTCGGATGAGATCTCACTCTACTTTGATCCCCAAGCTTGGCAGACTTAAATGCCAGAGATTGCCCCATCTTGGCCTGCTGTTTCTTATGCCAACCTCACTTTCTACATATACAGTCTCAGTTTCTGGGTGGAAACAAGCTGAATTTCTGTCCTCAGAGTACCTAGTTTGATGGTCCATCTATTCTTATGTCAATACTTAGTATACCCATTAACATTAACCAGATCTGAGATTGTCTCTAGATCAAAGACCCACTTGACAACAGCCATTAACCTCTTCCAGCACAACAACATTTATTAAGGAATAGATCAAGACTTTGCTTCAGACCTGGAGAACGGGGCAGCATATAGCTGCATTGCTCCAGGAGCAGTTTCAAAAATAAATCTAATGTATAGACAATGGCTCTACCAATTTCTCTTTTCACACTACCCACTTGCACATGAGGGTACTGTCAGCCTTGCAGTGGCATGGGGACAGGTGCATTATTGTTCCTTAGTTTCTGCTTGAGCACTTTGGGGCAGGTGAACACACTCTTGCCCTAAAATATACTTAAAAAAATCTATATTTAAGACAATGATCCAAACTAATAAAATAGAAAAACAATTCTCATTGACACTATGGTCTGTTTGTGTTGCTGAGGTGAAGTAAGGAGGCCTAAAAGACTGCCAGAGAAATATAGTATAAATGAGTATCAGCTCCATTAAAAATATTCTAAAATATAGCTAAGCCTCCTATGACCATATATTGTATCTCAGTATGGAGTATAACATCCTATATGTACCCACATTTTCAAAAGTGGCTAGTAGTTTTGGGTGTCCTTCTTGAGATGGCTATAAAATTAATCCTAAGAAGTTTTCCCCATCTTCAAAGTGTCTGACAAAGTGGAATTTTCTCCCACAAAAGCTCCTGTGATAAATAAATTTGTTAGTCTTTAAAAGTGCCACAGGATTCCTTGTTTGTTTTGTAGTCCCAAGAAGTGTTTCTCGCAGAGCATTCCAACTGAAACTAATGGGGGCTCCTGTTGCTCTGTGCCTTTGAAAATCAGATCCAAAGTATCTCAAATAAGCACTCAGACGCTGAAAAGCCCAAAGTTAGTATGCATACTTGAAAATATTGGTCTTAAGCTCCTGCATCTACTATAACAGTTGCCCTTTTTAAAACATATTAGAGAATAGCTGCATCTCCCATTGATTTTAGTGGGAGCTGTCAGTGCTCAATATCTCTGAAAGTTAGACATTTATATTTGTGAATTTGGAATTTAAGAACTTAACTGTGAGTACCTTAGTTTCCAAAATTGACTTCCCTGGAACTCTAAGTTCTTGGCTTGTGAGAAAAGAAACTCCATCTGACTTTTAGCAAAGTTCCTTTTAGAATTGAAGGTGCAACTAAGTTATACAAAACATAAATAAAATGTTTTAGCTTAAACACTTGATACTGCAATTCCTCTTGCCGTCAATGAAAATCAAGGGCAGTGTGTATATCACTGAAAAGACTTAGCACTTTGCAGGATTTGATTCTAATATGGAGCTTGTCACAAAGGTGGTTGAAGTAGTAGTTTTCTATCTACATCTTTCCAGTATTAACAGGATATATCTGTATATAATCTTGACTGGTTTATTCTTTTATTCTAGCTGGCCATTGTGGTTCTCCAGATCCAATTGTAAATGGTCACATAAGTGGGGATGGCTTCAGTTACCGTGACACTGTGGTCTATCAGTGTAACCCAGGCTTTCGACTTGTTGGTACATCTGTCAGGATTTGCCTCCAAGATCACAAATGGTCTGGACAAACTCCAGTTTGTGTCCGTAAGTAACATTTTATTTTTCACTGAACTTTTTGTTGTTATTGTTGAAGTCAATGTTAATATTTATGAGTGGGATTTTCAAAAGTGCCTGAGTTAATGGCAGAGTCATTCATTTATTTAGTAGATTGTAAGTCGAGAAGATACCATTATGGTCATTCAGTGTAACTTTCTGCATAGTACAGGCCGTAGAACTGCACTCAGGAATTTCTGATCAATCCCATAACTCTGTTAGCACTAGGGCATATATTTTAGAAAGAAAGATTTATTTTTCCCTTGACTTTCAGTTAGATTTGTGTTCCAATGTCACTTTGCTGCTTTTGAAAATCCCACTCTTAATTACTGAAATTCTTCAGTTTTCTCATCTTTCCCCTCTCCGACACACACAGTTGTATATAGTTTTGTGGGTATTTTCTTGAACCATAGAAATTTTAAATTAATGTCAAGAATTGGTTAACATTTTCCTGGCTATTCCTTCATTTTTCCTATTTCAGGGTTTTCAATCTTAGTAAGCTTTCAGAGGTGTTTTTTTGTTTGTTTGTTTTATTTAAATACTCATTTCACTTATGTCTCCTTTTGTCATAAGTTATCCATAATGAAAATAGGAATATTTTCATTCTCATAAGAATGCAGAGTGGTTGACACAATCATAATCAATAGTATATTCAATTCATCTCTGTTTTATTGCTTAGATGTACACTGCTACAGAAACATTAGAAAAAATTATGTAATTTTTGATTTATAAAAAAGTATCTTCTGAATGGTAAAATGGGATATTTTCATATGGTCATAGCAACCAGGAAAATCTGCCAAAGATGTCATTGACCTTTTAACATCTTGTTTACATTCTTAAGTGATGTACTTTCAATAGAGGAGAATTGCTACTTATCTCCAGTATATCTTGTAATGCATTTATTTTACTCTGTGTTAGGTGATTGCAGGGATCAAATCTCTTTAAAGACGGTGGATAAAACTGAGAGGGAGAAAGAGATTTCTCCCTAATACAATCATATTATATTCTCCCTAATACAATCATATTATCATCATTATTATTATAGGGAAAGCTTTCAGCAATACCTATCTATAATTAAAACATTATAACACAATTTTCACTAGCTTATAATGTTGCCAGACTTTAATCACTCAGGCATAAATTTTCAAAGTTAGAGGCTCCAACTCTCTTTATTTTTCCTTTTTCTTTTTCCTTATCTTTTCCTGTAGAACAGCTTAGCTGCTTCTGACAATGAAGTTGGGGAAAAGTTATTTGCCAATATTAATAAATTCTCCCAAATATTATTCTGAGAAGCTCTGATACCTCCATCTTTTGGAACAGGAATTTGAAATTGGCAGAGAAATCAAAGAGATGTTCAGAATCAAAGGCATGCCTTTTGCTGTTACTCTGAAATTTGACCCCAAACTTGGTCATATTGAAAATCTAAAAGATATTGTTTGCACATATTCCTTAGAGGTTTGTTAGAGCAGGCACAACATTCTCTGAACGTTTAAGGGGAACATGAAATGATATGAGTGTAGGAGGGAGGTGGGCAGCGGTGATGAACAAAAGAAGAGAAGAAAACTTGCCATGCTGTGGACACAAAGGGGTTCCCCATTCCATTATAATATGTTGCAATGTTGTTGTTGTTTTAAATCTTTCAGTATTCCATGGGTAAATTTTTAAATGAGCCAAAGGGCCAGAATTTTGAAACCAACGGACATGGGCACTTTTAAAGTTCCACTAGATACCTATCCACATCTTCATGCACCTAAATTCCTTTAAAAATCTGACTGGAATGAGTAGGAACCTAAGTTTCCATTTTCAGAAGTGAGTTAGCAGTTAGGAATCTAAGTTTCATTATATAAATAACTTTTAAATATGAGATTTTAGGATCCTAAATCACTATAGATACTTGGTATAATGTTACCCTTCACTCTTAAATTATTTTAAAAGTATTACACAGAAAAATTGGCATGTGAAGTTTATACCTGTTAATGACTAGGACATGGTCTGTCAAGCATAGTAGTTCCAAGTGGCATCATGAGTCAAGGGTCAGAACAGAAGCAGTAAAATTATGGAATTAGTGCATTCACCACAACAGTCCCATATCAGTCACCTATCCACCAGGAATATAGAATATCACTGCAGGCAGTCTCAGTTGCAAGTTCTCACACGATCATGAATGGGAAATGGACCCAGCAGTACGTGATAATAAATTCAGTCACCGGGGGATCCCAACAATAGATTTGTTTGCTGCTTAACTGCATAAGAAATGTCTCCATTATAGGTCCAGAACCAGACTGGAGAAACAGTCACTGGTGAGGTTTTCTTTTCAGGACAGAATAGAGAGCTTCTGTATGCCTTTCCTCTGTTTCTTATTCTCATTTCACATAAACTACCAAAGAGTCAGCAGATAATATGGCCTTTTAGCCTGTGCTGAGCAAGTGATCCAGAAATGACAGATTTACAGCAGGGCTGAAATACGGTTTTATGCATAGAAGTGGAAAGTCAGGGTTGGTTTGTATTGTTGGGCAAGGTTGGAAAGCTTGCACTGCCAGTACAGCTTCTGAATTTTTTTTTTTTTCTGGGTTAAGTAGAGATCTTCAGTTTCTAGGGCTAACAATCCCAAATCCTTTTGTTATAAAACATAACAAAACCAAAAATCTTAAAATCTCAAATATTTAATATAAAATAGTAATATCTATGCAGATACTGTTGAAAATATATAGTCTAACAGACCACTTCATACCCTAATGATTTCAATATTTGGCACCCAGACCTCATTTTACCATGGCATATTTAAAATCGGTACTTTTGTAAAAACAAAAGAAAACAAAAACGTGCCACTCCTTTTTCCCTGCTCCCCCCACTCCCTCCAGCTGGGCAGCGGGGCCAGCAAAAAAGGTTCCAGTACTCTATAAAAACCACTGTTTGAAATAGTAGGATATTATGTATATTATGGGAGTGAAGAATTTGGGGAAAAGAGAAGTCGGTGAGGTCAGATTTCTAACGCACCAGTTACATGATGTGATGCTATTACAAGTGACCTTAGATTTTAAAAAATATTGGCCACTACTTAAAAAATATGAAAGCTCTGTGACTATATATAAAAGCATTAAAAGAACTGAAAAATACTATAATGCCAAAATTACCTGCTTTGCCTTCTTTTTATATTTTCTAGCACTTGTAGTTCTTATGCAAGCCTGAGAATTATAGTGTTGATCTGTCAATGTGTCAGTGATGTACAACAACAATAATGGTGATGTGGTAAGGTTATACACAGTGTCTGAGACCTTTAGTTTCTGGAAGGCATCACAAAAAGCAACATCTGTCAAGAGTAATGAGGGGTGTAAATAAGATTGAGTGCCTGGAAATATGCATCTATTTAAAAGGACAATAATCTAAACACAAGTGACCTTCACTAACAGAATTTGTATAGGAGACTTCAATGTTATGTTGCAACGGCCTTCCATATATCATCTGTTCTGACATCACCCTTAAAATATATTATTATTTACTGGAAATCACCCCTGCACTTTCCTTACTTTCTCTATATAGTCAGATCTGGATCCCTTGTCCCTCTAACCGGTTTCCAGGGATTCCCCAAGTAGCATAAAAGACAGCAGAGCAAAAAGCACCAGTACATCTCAGTGGCTCTATACTGACTCTGTTCTCTGAATTAAAGCAGTTAAATGAACTACTAGAATGTCTTTTCATTCTTTATTGTTTATTAACTAGTTAGTGTGTTTCACGTTACCCAGATCAGAGCAAATCACCACCCACCTATGTCCCAAATGACTTACTGGCTATGGCCAATGTGTTGAGACATGCTTAACTTTAAGTAGATGACCATGAGATTTATACTGAGTTACATTACCATGCAATGCAATTTTAAATTCTGGGTTTTAACAGTGACAGCCCATATGACAGTGGCAACAAATTTAGTCAATGGAACTGGTCATTTAATTAAAGTCTTTGCAGGACAGAAGTCCTTATGAGAAAGCACAAACAAAAGGAATTGTTATTACCAGAGCCAGTGTCCTCAGTCCTGTGACAATGCAGGTTCAGAAAGTCTGCGACAACCCTGAGCTCCCTTCATCTGGCCCCAGCCCCGGCTAGGGACCCAGGGCCTGACTGCTAGTGGTGGCATGCAGCAGAATCCAATCCCTATCCCAGCTGGGGACCTGAGGTCAAGCTGCTGGCATCAGGACCTCAATCCAGCCCCGACCCTGGCTGGACTTGCCGGCAGTGGCAGGATCTGTTCCTGACCCCAGCCAGGGATCTGAAGCTGCCAGATTCAGTCCCAGCCGTGACCCTGGGGCTGACAGCAGGAGCCAGATTGGGCCATGGGCCAGCACTGTCAGGGAGGGAGGCGTGGAGGAGGGTATCGGGGTGCCCAGAATCTTGTTTCAGGGCAGCGACACCCCTGATCCTGGACTTACTATATTTTGAAACATACAAGAGAAAGAGGAGGAACTTTGTTTTAAATGATCTAGTTCAAAAGATGAGGAAGTGTGAGATCCACTGGAAGTATACTTATATGCATTGATATGTATTTATTGTGCAATATTTAAAAGTAAAGTAAAATATAGATACTGAAATTTTCTGAATGTTTTTCAACCTTTTTTTGTAAATATAAAAATAAGCCTCCCAGGTTTGTCTTCTATTTCCTTCAATGTTTTCCTGTATATTTCAATTAGTTGTTTGTGTATTTTATTTTAACAGCTATCACATGTGGACATCCTGGGAATCCAGCTCATGGAATAACTAATGGCAGCGAGTTCAATTTGAATGATGTTGTAAACTTTACCTGCAGCACTGGGTATTTACTTCAAGGTGCCTCCCGAGCACAGTGCCGGAGCAATGGCCAGTGGAGCAGCCCTTTACCTGCCTGCCGTGGTAAGAAATATTTCTGTTCAGCAAGTACAGTACTCTCTAAGGATTATTCCAAATAGAATCCTTTCCACCAAATTCAGAAGACTTTGGATCAAATTCTAAAACCTGAACTTTATGGGCTTGAGAATTCTCTGCCTTAAGCTCGGCTCTAGCACACTGGAGAAGGGATGTGGTCAAGGAAATGATGGTAGCTTCCTGATTCTCCAGACACACTGTATATTAAGGCTTCATTATGCCACTGCTCTAAGATCTTAAAAATATAAAATTCTCCTGAGGAAATCTGATTGCTTGTAATAATGTCAAGTGTACTTTGCACTGCATAGGTAATGCAAAGTGAATGTGGTGTACCAGAGGATCCAGCCCTAAATTTTGTATTCATAGTAACAAACTATTTTAAACAACCTAGATGACTTTAAATGTACTATACAACTGGTTTTCAAGTAAAGGAGTACATTACTCTTATTAAAGTTTATAGATATGGAGGTAAATATTCATGCATCACAATGAAAATATGCTGTCTTAATTCACTAAGACTTATTGATGCTTCAGTAATATTTAAAAGGTTTCTTCAACTCAAAGGCTGTCCCAAAACTGTGGAATAAATTTCTCAGGAGCTAAGGATCATTATAAACTTCAGCACATTCTGCTCAAAATGCAATGCACATTTCTTTGACATTGCTTGTGTGTGTGTGTTAGAGACGAAAAGGTCAAATAAATGAATCTTATATGTAGAGCAAGAGGTGTGTAATGATCCTTAGTTCATGGGAGAATTAATTCCACAGTCTTGGGATAGTCCTTGAGAAACCTTTGACTCCCCCAGAGATGAACTTATTACAGAGAGGTCCATTGATCCAGAGGAGCTAAATTGTTGATTACTCTCTTCTTCCTGGAGTTTTAGTCAATCATTTAGATATCCTGGGCTCAGGCCATGGAGCACCTTTAAGATACTTTATTCAAAATTTTGTGGGAAGTCATTATAGAGAGCAGGGAACAGATTTGATGTGTTCATGGTATCTTGTGTTGCTCAAAAGATGTCCTGTAGTGTTCTCTACCAGCTGGAATTTCCCAAGTGCTGAAGGCTTCATGCCCAATTAAATCTCATTGCTGTAGTCCAACCGAGAAATAACTTAGGCAAGAATAACTGAATAACATTAAGTGACATCAGATTACACTCTGAATGCAGATACCATGAGTGCTTCTTTAAGTATTCCCTTTACTGTTTTCAGTTCTCTCCACAGTGTTGTGAATCTGAGGGCAAAATTCTTAATGGGAAGCAGGACTCTTTCAGTCCTCTATCCCCATCAGCAATAGAAATCAGAGAAACATCCAGTCTGAACTCTAATTATTCTAGTGGTTGAATGGTAGGTCAATACTAAAGTGGATAAATGACTTACCTATGCCAATTAGTATGTTTTACCAGAATGTTTTGGACTGAAAAAATAAATCATTGTGGTTATTTAAGCGTGAAATGAATGTGCATGCTACATTTTTCCTCCCAGAAATCCGTATCTTTATAGTGTTAAAACTCATGGCACATACTGATTTATTTTTATCTTGTGCCTGAGCAGAAAAGTTTTGGCAAGGCTAAAGAGAGGAATACAAAGTCTGTGATAAGTCAAGTGCAGTTATTGCTGGTTTTATTGTCTCCATATGTAGGTATATTAAAATCATATATTTATTACAATGAGTGTTGCTAAGAATGATAATTAAGTGCGGTGATTAGATCATCATATTATTTCCAGAGCTGGCTGATACAATTTCAAGCTCAGTGTGTGAGGAATTAAATTCTTAGCTCTCATTAAACAGTAGAGGGGTAGCAATTCCCCCAGTCACTACTCTCAAAATATAATGAAGTGAGTTGTCTAGCATGGCAACATAATTACTGGGACTGAGGAAGAGTATTAAAAAGGAGGTTCCTATTTTGGATCAAATTATGTTTATTATATATTATAATGAATCATTAAAGTGTACTTAACACACTTAGAAATCTTCTCCAACCTGTCAGATTGAGGAAAAGATACAAAGGATTTTCCTAGTAATATTTTCTGTGTCACATAGCAATTTTAAGAGAGAAAGATTTTATATGTACAATAAGTGAAATGCTGGTTTATATGACTTGATTACCACCAACATAGACTGTATGGTTTTCATGTTTTCAACCCCTTGCAATCTCCATAAGCTGAATTGCTCAGATTTAAAAAAAAACAAAAAAACAAAAAAGCAAACACATGGAAGTTAAATATAACAAATTAACATTAATGGGACAAGGACTTTGAGGATGTGAAGACTTAGAAATCAAGTACTTACATCATGAAAATCTAAATGTTAAGGTGATCTGATATTATCTTAGGCATGTTTCATGTGTCTAGTACTGTTTCCCTTTTGAAATACATTACATGAATAGAGTTGAATCCACATGCAGATAGTTATAGTATTTATAAATTTTGTAATAGTTTGTATGGTGCCTAAGGTGTCCATTAGGGGTGGGAATTGTGGCCCAAACTCCTGCCAACATCCATCCTCTTTGGAGCCCAGTGTAATAAAGCAGTCGGTTCATTCCCCGGGTTCAAGGGCTGCATTTCTGTCAGAGATTTATGCTGGCTAACAGTGGGCTTTCGTTGTGTTTTGCCTTATTCTCACTCCACTTCATATCAATATCAAATACATACAATAGGCCAAAGGGTATCCTGAAGTTGTTTGTGTTTGGTGTTTTTTTGTTTGTTTGTTTCCTATGTACAATCCGAAGACAGGAACTCCATGGGGCTAGGAGTATACACAGTGGAGTGGAATGTTCAGAGATTTGATCGTCTAGCCTCTAAACTTTTATCAGCTTTTGATTTTCAGTGTCTTATAATTTGGCCAAGGCTAGATGAATTTTCATGGGGACATCTCCCTTTCACCAGAGCTACTGCCCTGCCAATGTAATGTCAATGTTCCAAAGCATGAAGGTACTAAAAAGTTGGATTTTTTTTTTTAAGTAGCAAAAATAGCTGTGTTCCTTAACTTCACTTTTGAAATGACAGAACTAAATATGCTGAAATTGTCACATAATAATATTACTTAGCCTGAGAGAGCAAGCCAAATTGCAGCCAAAACAGCTAAAATTTTGTAAAGTTAAAAACAATTACAATCATGGCATATAATACCAAAAAACACACCCAATATCTACTTTACTCTGAGAGAGTTATTTAGATTCTATTATTTCTTGTCCATCTTCAACAGTATTCTTTACTAAGTTTCCTGAAAGGCACTGATATTGCACAGACTGTGTCTGCAGAATCATTACTAAACGTGATGATGTTCAAGAAGAAAGGAATGAAACTTGATTCTCAGAGCCTAGACTGAGTTTGCAAAACTGGGATTTAGACAAAAAACAAAAAAACACAAAAACCAAAACCAACTTTTTAGAGGAAAATGAACATGTTAGGTACAGAAAGAGTGAACGGAGTACTGTAATATGTTACCATTTTTTTAAAAAATCCCTTTTCAGAGAGACCACACTTTCAAAACAAATACATCATGTTGTTGGATGTTTCTGTTGATTTGAAGAATACTTAATTGTAGTTACATGTGTTCCCTATAGTGTAATAGCCACTATTTTTGCGATCAGGAAATACTTAGTTTAAGCAGAAAGGAAAATGTTGATATAGATTTGGTTTAAGATTATTTTTGTATTCATTTCAGGTGCAATGTTGGTAAGGAATTTTAAAACCATGAGTTCTATTCTCAGTACCTGCTATATATATAGATCAATTTGTTGGGGCTCTTAGAGACAGATTTTCAATAACATTGTGTTTTATAATGATAAAGTCAGGAAAACTTTTGCCTTCAGAACTGGTATTGTTTCATTTTTGCTTTCTGCTTCTTTATTATTTTAGTTTTTTATTATTTATTTTATTATTTGATTAATATGCATATATGCATATATCTCTCTTCTAATTATTGAAACTACATCCTGAGAAATATTTTGAAGTTTTTATTTGCAAATTTATCATTTAAAATAATTAAACTGAACTTTTAGAGTCAGAATAGTTGAGAATGAGAATTAAATACTTTGAAGTGCTTATGTAACTCAAAACTATGTTGTGATGAACACAAGTATGCATCTATTTGTTTTTATACACAACAGAAGTGATTTATCTCCTGCAGAGTTTCATAATCTAGAATAAGGAGCTTTCTGGCCTCCTCCTGAGAATCATTTTTTATCACTGAAAACACTGAAATATATTATTTCCTTTTATTTCTTATAGTATTTATTCTTCCAAGGGGAATCTATTTCTATTCATTGAAGCTTATTTATTTTTGTACTCTGTTTATCTCATTGGTATGTATTACACATTTTTATTTGGAAAACAACGTTATCCACTTTACAACAACAACTGGGGCCCCAATCCTACAAACACTTGTGAGACAGCAGGGCCAGACTGCAGCAGGAAGGAGGAAATTAAGGAGAACTGACAGTAGTATGGGAGGTGTTTTACAGTCAAGCAGAGGAATCAGACCAGAGCCACGAGAAAGGTACAAGAGAATAGAGAGAGGGAAATAGCCCAGGTGAAAGAAGTACAGTTACTAGCGGTGTCAGCAGCTTATAGCTGCCATTCATAAGACCCCTCCCCCTCACTGTGCCTACAGAGGCACCAAATGCTCAGAGAAAGGGGCTACAGGGAGTCCCCAACCCCCACATGGGAACAATACACGGGACCCACCATAACTGAACGGACAATTTGCCACCACACTAACATACATGCTTAACTTCCAACAGGTGAGTATCCTACTAAAGGCCTTAAAATCTATGTCTTGGTGAATTTGCTAGAAAAGAAATGAAACATCAAAACATATCTATATGCATGAGGTATAGTATATAGAACTGCAATGAGGAAAGAGCATTTGATGTTTGCTAAAAGAAGAAGTAAGAGAGCCCCATTGCTCTGGGAAACCCTGTGGTACTGCAGCAAAACTCCTATTTAGAGGTGTGTTTCCACTGGTAAAATTATATCTTTCTTCATAGTTGTATCAGTGCCCCAGTTTCATTGGATTTATATGGATATAACTGAGAGCCCTATTTGGTCCAATAAAGCTGTGAGTTTTACTATAATATATGCCTGGGTTTTTTGAGGGTTTTCTGTCTGAACCATATACATATTTCAGCATAATTATTGTAATTTGTTTATATTTTTTTTTCATAATCTGGATTGAGAGGTCCAATCTTAGATAAAGTTCTTTTGGGCAGAAGTCATTAAATAAAATACCTTCTTGAATTATGCCACTCATAGAGGAGAAAAGAAGAGAAAAAAGTAGATTTGAAGATCTGATATTGCACAATTTGATACTGAATCTCTGAATCCTCCTCTGTTGCGATATAAAAAAATAAGGTGACTTTTAGCACTATTAGAGAAACCATATGTTTTGTATTTTGTAAATGATAATTTACATGCAGTACGTAAATATACTTGGAAAAAATCATGCCAAAGAATTGTATTAATCTTTTTAAATGGTCTGCCATTTGAACCCTAATTTTTATTTGTTGGAATTAAAAAAGATGTTTCACATTTTATTAAAAAAATCAACCAAATTTAAATTTAAATTTAAATTAATCAAATTCAATTGAAAACTTTTACTACAGTACTTTTATAAATCCATTCTAGTTATATTACATCTATAGTACTTTTCATTCAGAGGTATTGATTCAGAATTTATTCAGAGGGATCGGCACCTCCCAATGAACACCACTTCATGTGACATGTGCCTTTTCCCTAAAAGTCTCCCATTTGACTAATAGCAGGGGAACCATTAGCTATAATAAATATGACTCTTCTTTTGTTAGTAAAATTGTAAGTAGGGAAGACAAATCTTCTGGTCTCGGTCTAGTTCACTTGATTCAGTATACAGCAATGCTTTTGGCTATTGCAGAATAAAAGGCTATTGCATTTCACTTTGCAACAGGATTATTGTGCATACTTCATAAACATTTGCAAATAGAGCTAGACAACTCATAAAATTTCTGTTGCTATGATACAGCATTGCAAACTATTGTATCAGTTATCCTTTGTCCCTAGCAGGCCTTTTAACTAAAGAAAGAACCCATTTACCTGACAAACAAAAATCATACTATAAACAAAAGATTACAGTAACTTCTGTTCTAGCCCATTATGTCAAAAGTCTGTCTACAGTAAAGCATCTTACTCCTTAACGTTTTATATCCAAATATGACCTGAAAACCCCTAATGTTGCTTCTACATTAGCCCACTCACCTCCACCCACCCCAACATTGCTACCACCAATTCCACTGACAAGAATGGTGGAAGCCATGGTATGTGCTGGGGATTCTAGTAGAGGCCAGTGTTTTAAACACAGTAGGTTAAATCCTGGTCCTGTAGAACTGAATGGGGCCAGCCTTTCTTCTTGTGTTTTCTAACTTTGCTTAGGACACAATGGTTGTATTCCTTATGTCTTTAATGGCTCATCAGGTAACTCCCTGGGACCATTGTCCTGGCACATTCCTAAACATTAAGGACACAATGGTTTTAACATAAGTTAAAGTATGGATATAACATCAAATTCTAACTTCTAATCGAAATAGAATTCCTGGACATAAACTATATAATCATTCCCAGCAAATTACTACCTTTCTATTGATACCAAACATGACATAGTTCCTATGGATTATAGAGCATTTATGAGATATCCATTGAAAATAATATCATAAATTCTTCCTGAATCCAGACAGCGTCACACCCTGCCCACATGCCCTGCCAGGGTCCCTGTCCCCCTTTGCCCCATTGCACACAAAGGGTGCCCCCCCTGCCACCGTGGACCTACCCAGGGTCCCCCTAGCCCCACAAAGCTGACCTAGAGCATCCAGTGTGGACGCTCTAGGTCGACTTTGTAAGTTCACCTTTAAGTCGATTTTCATTTTAAGAGTAGACACACTAAGTCGACTTAACTAAGTCGACTTAAAGTTGACTTAGTTAAGTCGACTTAGTTAAAGTCGACTTACAAGTGCAAGTGTAAACATAGCCAAGGAGTTCTGTGACACTTTTAAAGACTAACAAATTTGTTTATCACGTAAGCTTTCATGGGAGAAAATCAAGCATCTGATGAAGTGGGATTTTCTCCCACAAAAGCTCATGCAATAAATAAATTGTTAGTCTTTAAAATTGCCACAGAACTCCTTATTTGTTCTTCTAGACTAATGCTTCTACCATTGCTTCCATGAGGCAAGCCTAAGTGATGGTACCAATAGTGTGAAATTTTAGAAAAAAAAATTGTTACAGTTCTTGTTATATTAAGCTATTATTTCATCTGCCTAAAAACGTATATACTCTAGAATCCTTATTTGGTTAAGAACATAAGAACATAAGAAAGGCCGTACTGGGTCAGACCAGAGGTCCATCTAGCCCAGTATCTGTCTACCGACAGTGGCCAGTGCCAGGTGCCCGAGGGAGTGAACCCAACAGGCAATGATCAAGTGATCACTCTCCTGCCATCCGTCTCCATCCTCTGATAAGCAGAGGCTAGGGACACTATTCTTAACCCCTTTCTGGCTAATAGCCATTTATGGACTTAGCCCCCATGAACTTATCCAGTTCCCTTTTAAATATTGTTATAGTCCCAGCCTTCACAACCTCCTCAGGTAAGGAGTTCCACAAGTTGACTGTGCGTTGTGTGAAGAAGAACTTCCTTTTATTTGTTTTGAACCTGCTACCTATCAGTTTCATTTGGTGACCCCTGGTTCTTGTATTATGGGAGTATTTAAACAACTTTTCCTTGTCCACTTTTTCCACATCCGTCATAATTTTATATACTTCTATCATGTCCCCCCTCAGTCTCCTCTTTTCCAAGCTGAAGAGGCCCAGCCTTTTTAATCGTTCCTCATACGAGACACTCTCCAAACCCCTAATCATTTTAGTTGCCCTTTTCTGAACCTTTTCTAGTGCTAGAATATCTTTTTTGAGATGAGGAGACCACATCTGTACACAGTATTCGAGATGTGGGCGTACCATGGATTTATATAAGGGCAATAATACATTTGCAGTCTTATTTTCTATCCCCTTTTTAATGATCCCTAACATCCTGTTTGCTTTTTTGACTGCCTCCGCACACTGTACGGATATCTTCAGAGAACTATCCACAATGATCTTTTTCTTGACTCGTTGTAGCCAAATTAGCCCCCGTCATATTATAGGTATAGTTGGGGTTATTTTTTCCAATGTGCATTACTTTACACTTATCCACATTAAATTTCATTTGCCATTTGGATGCCCAATCACTTAGTTTTGTGAGATCTTTTTGAAGTTCTTCACAATCTGGTTGTTTATCTCCTCGGTAGCATGTGTTCTAAAAAGTCCTTTACATAGTAATAGGTGATATGATTTAGTCATTTAAACCTTAAGGTTCAAGTACCTTAGGTACCAATATGAGAGATATGCTTTTTAAGAACAAAAACTACATAAAGTGACACAGTACACTTTGTTCCCATTAAATGCTCATCATGCATTTTTTCACAATAAGCAATTATTTATAATTCTTGTAAAAATATCTCCTGATTGCAGTGAAACTCACTCATATCAGCATGATGACATCTTGCATAAATTTGTATGTGAAGTATAATTTTGTTTTATAAAATATGTACTGGAGAAAGAACAGAATTAAGAACTTAGAACAGAACATATGCATAAGCTTAAATCACTTTATCTTTGTTGCGGAACTCTATAAATTCTTTGGCATATGAAAGACCTGCTTCCAATAGGTATCTTTTGGTATCATACTGTCCTCCTTCCTATCATATAGAACAAAGAAAACAGGTTTAAAAACGGTTACTACAAACTAATTCAGCAGAAAGTTTGACCAATTATACTGATATACGGGTGTGGCTATGCTGGTAGGAACACATAAACATACATACACTTTAAAGCCAGAAAGGACCATCATGATCAATTTATCTGAGCACGTGTCCCTTACAGACCTCAGAACTTTCCCACCCACTCCAGTAATAGACCTATAACAACAGGCTGAGTTACTGAAGTGTTCAAATCATGATTTGAAGACTTCAGGTTACAGAGAATACACCATTTACTCTATTTTAAATCTGCAAGTGACCCAGGCTTCAAAAGAAGGCAAACCCCCCCTAGGGTCTTTGCCAGTCTGACCTGGGAGAAAATTCCTTCCTGACTCCAGATATGCCAGTCAATTGGTTCCTGAGCATTTGGGCAAAATTCACCAGCCAGACAAATGGGAAAGGATAATCTGTGGTAACTCACATCTCTCTCCATTTAGTATCCCATCACAGACTGCTGTGGATATTTGCTACTCGCAGTCACAGATTAACTACTGTCCCTGCCAGCAGGTAGAGGATCTTGGGGGGCAATTACCGCACCAGTGGGGTACAAATCAATTTTTATTGAAAAATATAAAACAGTAAAATTTACAGTGGGGTGTATGGGGTTTGTCACAGTAGGTAACTGGGGAGGGGGTTTCTCTTATTAAGCAGTGTGAAAATGAAGAGGTGTTACAGCGAGTCACAATTGGTGGCTAGCAATTCTACAAAAAAACAACATGTTACAGTGGTATAGATGTAGAGGTACAGAAAGGCAATGGTAACCAATGGGGTTTTATGAATATGAATGAGATACAAATGGCAGTAAAATTGCACAATAAGGGTGATTAGTGACTTTACACAAGTGTAATAATACAGATGAGAATTAATAACTTGGTTTGTAGGACTGCAGTGGCAGGCAGTCTGTAAGAGTGTACCTAGAGGCTGGGTTAAGGAACAGGGATGGGGGTGGGGTGAGTAATCAGTGGCAGAGGAAGAGGGAAGAGTACAGCTGCAAGGGATGCAGCAAGAGGCACTGAAGCCCTGCAGGGCGAGGCTCAGAGCAGCCTTCAGGAGTCTGCAGGCTAAACGTGGAGGAATCAAAGAAGAAAGGCAGCAAGGGGCTTTGGAAGTTCAGGGAGAGGTGAAGACACAGAGGCAATTATTCAACAACTTAACAGCAACTATACAACTTACGCTAATAATGAACAACAGAAAGAAGAAAAAACAAAAAGAGAGGAGCAATACAGTAAAACAGTTATCTTTAATCTAGCTTGACTATGGCCACACAATATAACAGGTAATGGCAAACAAGTATCCCACTTAACTATCATTAAACACAGACACAAAATTCAATTCTAACAGAACTACAACTTATACAAGCTAATAAAATGCAACTTAACAAAACTAAACCTAAGCAAACTAATGAAACTAAACCTAATGGCACGCCTTATACTATACCAGTCCTATTGACCAGGGGGAGCAGTCCCAGAGGCAGAGTGGTGTGAGCCCAGGGTACAGCTCCTGGGGGGAGTCAGGGGATGGTGGCTGCAGCAGTGGAAATGGCTGAAAGCAGGGAGCCCCAGGACAGAGCACACGGAGGCAGAGCTTAGCAGCGGCACAGGCTTTTCTTTAGCAGCAAGGGAGCCACGGAGTTAGAAACAGTTTCAGGCACAGACCAAGGAATTAACTTTAGTCTGTCTGCTGGGGGAGGCCAGCAGGGAGAGTTTGCAAGAGGGGAGCCTTACCAATTCCCAGGACAGCAGCAGGAATAAAGGCAGGAACAGCAGCAGCATCAGAGGATGCAGAGGAGGCTTGGTTTGTTTTCAATTGTCAGGAGATCTCACAGGAAAAATTCGGTGTTCGTGGGAGGGGAGTTTAAAAATGGGGGTACGCTCAAAAATTAAACGAGAGCAGAGAAAGGGCTCCCCAAAGACCCCTAGCTGATCAGACCAGATGGCAAAGCAGGAACCTTTCTGATGTCTGACTCAAAAATGTCCGGTTTTAAAGGCAAACTCAGGCAGTTTCCTGCCAGTAACTCTGATTGGCTCCCTCTGCTACAGGGGAGGAGAGAGGGCAGGGAAAACTGCAGGTAAGCACAGGACATGTCTGGGCAAATTTCTGAACCACAGGTATAACTCATGCCCTTAAGCTCAACAGGCCATTTAAGTCTTGCACTCCTGGGCATTGTTCACCCTACACCGAGCCAGGATCTAAGCCAAGGAGCTAAAGGCCGCCTCCCTGGGCTGGGCAACGGCCCTTAGTAGCCCGGGAGGGGTGGCCACACAAAACAACAAAACAAAGGGAAAATAAATGCATCAGGGGGACAGCTGCAACAGACAACTACCTGCCATTGCAGGGAATTACATCATATAATCCCCTCCATAAATTTATCAAGTTCAGTCTTGAAACCAGTTATATCTTTGCTCCCACTGTTCCCCTGGGAAGGCTGTTCCAGAGCATCACTTTTCTGATGGTTAGAAACCTTTGTCTAATTTCAAGCCTTAATTTATTGATGGCCAGTTTATATCCATTTATTCATGTATCAACACTGGCCCATAATTTAAATGATCCTCTTCCCCTTTTATAGAGAGCAACCATATCTCTCCTCAGCCTTTGTATGGTCAGGCAAAAGAAGCCAAGTTCATCGAGTCACCTCCCACAAGGTAGATTGTCAATTCCTCTAATTAACTGAGTAGCACTTCTGTACACCGGTTCCAGTTTGAATTTATCTTTCTTTAATGTGGGAGATCAGAATTGCACACACTACTCCATCTTAGGTCTCATCAGTGCCTTCTGTAATAGTATTAACACTTCCCTGTCTCTACTAGAAATATATAGCCTGATGCATCCTAGGACTGCATTAGCCTTTTGCATGGTTACATCACGTTGGTGACTCATAGTCATCCTGTGTCAACCAATACATCCAGTCTTTCTCCAACTCTGTTACTTCCAACTGCCATGTCCTTAGCTTATAGCAAAAAATTCTTATTGTTTGTCCCTAAGTGATCTTGTTCTTCACACTATTATATTTCATCACATTTATACTACTCCAGTTTTCAGTGTTGTCCAGGTATTTTTTATGATATCCCCGTCCTCCCAACTTTGCGCCATCTGCAAATTTTATTAGCATACTCCCACATTTTGTGCCAAGATCACTGATAGAAGTGTTCAATAGGATTGGTCCTTGAAGAACCCCACCTTCAGCATGACCTTTCACCTTTCAGTCTGACCTGTTGTAATCTCCTCTTCAGCAATTCCTTATCCACCTTTCAATTCTCTTGTTCAGAATACAAAACTGTACCATGATACACGTCATGAAAATATTTTCATATGCTTCTCTGCTCCCTTTCACCTACCCCATTTTTTAAAATATGATGGCAGTTTCCTTTGACACAACATTTTTTTCAGGAAACACTGAGTTTATTTAACAATTCAAGTGATTATTTGACACAGCTCTAACAATGTACACAACTTCATTGTGATATTTTTTAAAACCAAAATTAATTTTAGGCATTGATCCTGCAAAGATACACACACACACTGAACTGTATTCATGTAAGAATTCCCATTTACTCTAGTCAGTTTATTCTTGTAAGTACTTAATTTTCATACTTGTAAACTGTGTTTTACATCTGTGTAGTGCGTCTATATTAGAAGTTTGTACTAAGTTTGTACTAAGTTTGTACATCAGTATCATTACAACAGTACAAATTTACTTAATTTAGACAAGCACTAAATGCAGTATCATGGCGTCAGATCTGAACTTATAGATGTTAACTAATAGATAATGGGTACTGGACATGTATCATTTTCTTTCTTAAACAGATGAATGAGTTTTATGCTTCACCAGTCCAGAATTGTGTTCACCTTAAGTCAAGAATATGTAAAGAATAAAAGTAGTTCCCAGTAGTTTTCATTTGAAAGAATGAGAGGGGGGGCTATAAATTCAGATTGTCATCACTATTAAAGGAAATTTAAAATGATCTGGACAAACTGGAGAAATGGTCTGAAGTAAACAGGATGAAATTCAACGAGGACAAATTCAAACTACTCCTTTTATGAAAAAACAATCAGTTGCACACATACAAAATGGGAAATGACTTCCTAGAAAAGAGTACTGCAGAAAGGGATCTGGGGGGTCTTAGTGGATCACAAGCTAAATATGAGTCAACTGGGTAACACTGTTACAAAAAAAGCAAACATCATCCTGGGATGTATTAGCAGGAATGGTGCAAGCAAGGCACAAGAAGGAATTATTTCACTCTATTCCATGCTCAAAGACCTCAACTATAATATTTTGTCCAGTTCTGGGTTTCACATTTCAGGAAAGATGTGGACAAATTGGAGAAAGTCCAAAGAAGAGCAACAAAAATGAGTAAAGGTGTAGAAAACGTGACCTATGAGTAGAGCCCTACCAATTTCATAGCAGTAAAAAACATCGTGGACCTTGAAATAAGCCCTTTTCTGTGAAATCCAACCTCCCCTGTGCTGTCAGGAGCGCCAGTCTGGAAGAGGGACAGAACTTGCTCTTCCTCTGCATGGCCACTCTCAGGCTATGTCTTCACTAGAAAAGTTAAGTCGACTTAACAAAAGTCGAACTAAAATGAAGTGCTGTTAAGTCGACTTAACTTTTCCTTAAGTCGACTTAAGGAAAGCCCAGTGTGGACGCGGAGTAGTTTAGGTCAACTTAAGTCTACTTAAGTCGACCTAACTCATAAGTGTAGACGCACCCGCAGAGAAGAGATCAGACCCAGCTCTGGAGGCAGCACAGAAGTGCGGGTCTCACATTTCTGCACTGCAGTGGCCCTGGAGCTTCATGCGGCTGGGGAAGGTACATGAAGGTGGGTCTGATCTCCCCCTGAGAACAGCTCTGCAGGACAAGTCCTATTGCTCTCCAGCCAAGCCAGAGTTAGGCTCACAGTTTTCAATCCATAACTTCTGGGGCTTGAGGCTTCAGTCCCATGGCTGGTTCATGCTGATACTCAGGATGCCTTGGTTCTAGGCTTCCATACCCCAGCTTAGGGCTTGCCACACCCCTGCTAAGGGCTTCTTACCCCATGGCTCCTGCTGAGTCTCATGGTGTCTAGAGTTCAGAGCTTTTGCCTGTGCAGCTCCTGCCTGTCCTTGGGGCACCCAGATTCAGGGCTTCTACCCCTGCAGTTTCTGCCAGGACTTGGGGCATCCCTATATTTCCAGGGGGCCCCCAAATTGGCTGGAGCCCTGGGCATGAGCCCTAAGGTTAGATTTTTTAGAGAAGTTAGACCTGTCAAGAGTGGTCTAGAAGATATTGCTTGGTACTGTAATAAGTGCGGGGTACTGGGCTAAGCTAAATGACCTCACAAGTTCTCTTCCAGTCCTGTGATTCTCTGAAAACTCACATCTATTTAAAACACAAACAAAATCAAATTATATGTTAACGTTTCTTTGTTTGCTCATTTGTCATTTACTGTGTTTTGACTTTACAATGAGCACACTAATAACTACCACCATGGCGGGGAAACATTATGTATTGTTTTCATAGGCAGTTTATCCTGGAATTTGCCTTGTACTCAGAGAGTGAAATCTCTCCCTTGTTCATCATGAGTGGCAACTCAAATGTGTGTTTAACATCAGAAATATGTTAGTGATGGATGATAATGCAGTGTTTTTCAAATAAAACAAGTTTTGTTTTAATGTTAACAGACATCAAGTTTTTTTTTGTTTGGTTGGTTTGTTTCATTCTTGTCTAGGAATTTTTTTTAAAAGAACAAGACATGAAATACTTTGAATGGTGTACTTTTTGATGATATTTCAACTTTTTAACAGAAAACTCCAAAAGGACTCTGACACAGCCCTTTCATTACTTTGTCCTTAGGGGTTTGAATCTACTCACAGTAAAGTTCCAGATTCATTAGGACATATTAACCATTCTTCTTCCTTTCTCAACAAACTAAATTGGGAACGCTAGACATCATTTCCCATGTAACCATTGACAGCTGTCATTGTGAGAAGGCAACCTCTTTCTGCTCTCTTGTCTTGATTTACAACTGGGTCTCCAGGGTGAAGGGCAATCAGGGAATCTACTGGTTTAATTCTGTATGCCAATCATCTCAAATTCTTTTCTAAACCATCCTTTACTGTAGTCCTTGTTAGTCACATAAAATGTATATGCATCTTTTTATAACTATAAATGACACTAAAGGGTAACTTTTAAAAAAAATCAGTTGTAAAGGATATCCTTTTTTGCATAAACTTTTGATATGAATTCATATATGATGCAGCAATTTTGTTGCACAGACCATATGCATAAATTATGTATTCAGCAAGTATCCTGTATTTTACACATCACTGAATTGGCTAGACAGATGCTGCTGATACAAGAATGAGAATTCTATATCGTACAGACAAATTGATTCTTTGGGAATTTAATATATCCTTTGAATATGCCATGTTCCAGTCTTCCAAGAGAATTAAGTGTTTCTATTCTCCTTACTTTGTTTCAGAGATAATTCAGTTAAAATTGCTTTTGAATAACTTTAGAGCAACATATCATCTTGAAACAATGGTCTTTCTGCTTAATTTCCTATTATTGGCATGGCGGGAGATAGTTTGGCAAGAATAACTGTTAACCCAATGCTCGAACTTCAGAAAATGCATTTTATGTTATTTTTGCATTGTGGATTGTGTTAAAAATGAAATGGAAAACTTATCTGTGACAAGTGATTACTGCAGCACTAGATTGAGTATAAGAGTTGTGGAAATGGTTAGTCATGGAAGTGGTTTTGGACAAAATTTGCCTTTGTCCATTCAAAAAACTTTCAAGAAATGGGGGCAGTCGTCAAAATGTTTCAATAATTGTTTTCACTCTTTGGATGATTATGGATAATGGTGAAGCCCCTTTCAGTTAAGAGGGAAGAGCAACAGAAAAGATAAGCAATTCTTCTGGAGTTTAGAAAATTAGGCATAGAACTGGCAATCATGTTACCTGGATTGTAAACCTGGTGTTGACACTGACTTATTGTCTTATTGTAAGAAATTATTCTTCCAATTCCCTTGGCCTAAATTCTCCTGTCTATAAAATGCTGATAGAAATATTAATCTACTACATAATTATATGTTTTTAAAGTGATATATATGTGCTAACTAGGATCAGGATGTTTATCTGCAACTGATTCACCACTGCAACCCTTCACCAATACCTACTATATTCTTTTTTACAACATGTATATGTGACATTCCCCTTCCAGAATCTGGTGTGCTGCTGTGCCTCCCTCTAACTTCTTGGACTCCAACTTACCCCACTTTGCTACCCCACTCAGTCCACACCAGTCAGTGCCAGGCAATGGTTGTGCACTCTCCAGCTATTCAGGGAATGGTCCCCCAGCCAGCACTCCCACCCTCAGATGCCACACTGGGAACTTCTATCTTACAGGGATCAGGGTCCTTCATAGACACCTGTTTGCCTGTTTATCAAAGAAATGAGAATGCCCCAACTCTGCTCATTCACACTCTCTGAAGTTCACATACCTTTAGATAAAACAAGCACCAGTTTATTGATTAGACTATAATTTTAAGTGAGTAAATAGCACAATCACAACCAATGCACAATCATTTAATAAAGAAGACTGGGGTTCCACAAGTAAATAAAAATATAAGACACATTCTAACCTAAAATTCAATGTCTAAAATTCACTTACTCACAATGTTCAGGTGATGATGCTGTTACAGCCAGTCTCTGCCTATTCCTAGGTAGGGCCCAATCCTTCTTGCAGATGGAGATGTTTCAAGATGGTGTTTCTCTGGCCAAAAGGCCTCTCTCAGTTCAAAGTGTGTCTCTTTTCAAATCCCCATCAGCTTCCCTCCCCCTTTCCTGGGATGAGGTTATTTTCTTTTTTTCCACCTGAGCCAGGAAGCTCAATTTGCATTGTTTTTGTCGTGTACTTCTTCAGCGTCCTTGCTGAGAAATAGCCCTGATGGTCTGCCTCCCCCTGAGCCATGTGAAATACATGGAACATGTTTCACATAAGTTCATGTATGATGCTGCAGGCAACATGATTCAATGGCAATACTGCTGAGCATGTTATGAACATTCATGAAGGAACCCCTTGCATGGTATATTTGGCATCAAACCATACAATTATATTGCAAAAGTGAGCAGAAAAGTTACACTGATCATATACCAGGGGGCATCCTTTGACAACATACTAACATATAATGTGGTTCTTGTTGCTTGCACACCCATATGGGATAACATGTCCTACAGCCCTTTTTCTTAAGGGCATTAATGAGATTACTCACAGAGATAAAGGTCATGTATTGGTGGTCTCAGAACCGGAGCCGAAGATAATCCTACTGGATCAACAAGGGGAATCTGACTTGTTTCACTTCAACCAGTGAGACTGATGAAAACACGTATACCACAAGCATCACGTTTTCTTACAAATGCTGCTCCGGAACCTAAATTAGGGCTTGATCCTGAATATATTTAAGCATTCAAATGATTTCACTCATGAATAGTCCAAATTATGAGATTTACAAGTTAAATAAGCCTCGTCATGACAGCAAATATTGACATATACTGAAGTGTTTCCAAGCTCAGGCCCTTATTTTCCATACCACATAAAAGTTTGGCAGAGCTTCAAATTCTGTTTGAATTTTTTTTTATAAAGCAGTGATGATGATGATGATTTCTTTAACATTTATATTGCAATATTTCCTAGAACCCAGCTAGGTTTGGACTCTCTGTTGCGCTTGGTGGTACATAGAAAATGACAATCCTCGTTACAAGAAAATGACTTTCCAAAATATGTACATATGCAATAGTTGAAGTTTTCAAACAGAGTAAAAAAAAAAATCTTCATTCTTTTGTGGCAAAAATAAGCACTAATCTGCACAACCTTTTTGTTTTGTTTTGTTTTGTTTTGTTTTTTTGCAACAGAAGAAAGCCATGCGTTCTGCAGATCCTCTTTTATGGCTGCTCTCTGTCAGATTTAAAAAATAAATATATTTTCTATAAGCCTGCAGCTTTAAGAAAGCTCACAGAATTATAACCAGAAAAGTAACATATTTTATGCTTGGTCTCAATCTGGTTTTGGCATGAGTTGTCAAGAATATTTTTCCTTAAATTGGGTGCAGTCTGCAAGACATCGGATATAAAGATCACTAATCCTAGTTTCCTACATTTAATGTTTCATTTAAAATCTTGTTTTGAAAGGTGCTTACCCATTATATGTTAAACCAATTGAAGGAGTGGGGTGGGAGGAGGATGCTCTTCTAATGTATTTATTTATATATATATGTACAAATTACTGCTCTCTTTTGCCAGGTTGCAATTAATTGGTAACATCATCAAAATAGCATTGCTTTTGATATCAGTCCAAACATTTCATCAAACTTAATAGTTTACCAAACGTTTTATTTTGTGACTTTTCAGGGAGGAGCAAATCATCCACACTTGTAATATTTCTTTTCTTTTCTTAGTTGCCTGTGTTTTGTAATTACTTTTTTATTGCATGTTGGGCATGCAGTGTAGGGATTTCTCCTACTTTACTAGCACATTAGGAAATTATTTGTAAATTATTTTTCTGATGCCCCCACACAATAGGGCACTTTGTATCACTCTATCTGTGAGAAGCTGACCAATAGGCCAGTAGATTCCAACTCTCAATGCCTAGAGTGCCAACATAGTGGTTCTACACAATTCCTGGTCTGGCTAGGCTGCTTTAATGATCCATGATTGGTAAATCATAAAGGTGGTTTAAAGCCTTTCTGTTAACTTCCCAGTTGGAAATTCACAATATTTAGGGAGTTCAGGTTATGTGTATGTATATGTGTCAATAACTTAAAACCCAGCTAGCTAGGTGAAATTGTGTAGAATGCCATGAAAATATCTGCTGCTTTTTTGTTAAACTGGATTCAATGAGACAGACATTGTAAAGTACAAAGTACAATACAGTAACTTTCAGTCTTATGGATGTAAATTGATGAAACATCTTGTAGTCTCAGTCCACTAGAGTGCAGATAATCTGTTTTGCAGTAGATTTAAAAACAAAAACAAAACCCTAAAATCCTTATCAGCTGAAGAATGAAAACTCAATATATTGTTCATTAACCCAAAGGTAAAACAGAATGGTATATATGGGATGAAGAAAGATATTACAGCAGTACAAGGTTGTTCCTTTCATAGTCTGTCCACATAGCAAAGAGCATAAAACAGAACCCAATTTTAAGACCAGATACACTGCAGTATTTGTTTCTAACTGGTACTCAAGGAGCTACAATAAAGGAGTACAGGAAATATTGCAGTGTTGTAAGTAACCTGAAAAATGATTGAGATGACACCTGTGTTTTACCATTATTGTTGTTGTTATTATTATTTATTTTACCTTTGCTAGATTTGTGTAGCTCTTCTCCTAAGGTGTAGCTCAAACTTCCTCCTTGGTGCTTGCTTCTTGGAGTGGGTTATACATATATATGTTAAGGGTTTGCTGAACATGACACTAACCCTCAAGACTCTTGAGATGAGCATCTGAAGTTCTAGAGAGGAGGCTTAAAGAGGAAAAACAGCAACTCAGCATCAAATCAAGTGAGACTAAAGATACAGTAGAAAGGGCAGACTGCTGAGAAAAAAGTGAAGGGAACACAGAGGTGGCAAGAAATTGAGTTTATCTAGAAGGCAAGTGATATGAATTTTGTGCTTATACTTGGGAAGAAAGAGTAAAGTCCAATCCATATTAGAAAACTTTCATTACAGTAATGTGTATATATATATATATATATATATATATATATATATATATATATATATATATATATATATATTGGTGCCAACCTTAATGTCTATTCACATAAACTGGTTTACAGTGCACTTAAACTAATCTAACTCAGTGCAGTAACTTCATTAAATGTTTCTTTGTAGTTTCAGTTCATTTGTATGTATTTATATTAGGGGTTTGCCAGAGTGTAACTTGATTGATTTTCATTACCCCAGTGCAAGTTTTCTACTACAAGGAAGGGTTAAATATGCTTCCAAAAAGAAGCAGATCCTGATTCACAACTATTTTGCTCTAGTTCTATATTAATAGAACTGTAGTGTTTTCCAAGGAGTTCTACTAACATAAAATTGTTGGAATACAACAGTGAACCAGCCTCTGCACACATGCCTCCTTAAAGAGATCACTAAAAGAATGAGCTACTGTTAACAGTAATGAATGAGATTTTGTCACTAAAAATAACAGATATGTTTTGGGTAAAACTGAGCTATTTTTTTCATAGAAACTACTCAGAACATAATCATTATAAGGATGGTTCAATGGTCAGGGCAGCAGCCTCTGATTTGGTGAGATTCAATTCCCTGCTGTGCCTCAGGCTTTTTGTGTGATCTTGGATAAGTCACTTAGCCTATGTCTGTACTTGCTAAAATTAGTTAGAATTAGTTAGTTCGAACTAACTAATTCGAACTAATTTTAGTTAGCTCGAATTAGCTTAATTCAAACTAGAAAAAGTTAGTTTGAACTAAGCAAGTGCCATTCATGGCACTTACTTAGTTTGAGTTAGCGATCCCCATTCATTTCAATGGCCGGTTAGTTCGAACTAAGAAATTAGTTCGAATTAACATGGCCACATTGGCTAATTCGAACTAGTTAGTTCGAATACCCTATTTGAACTTATTAGTTCGAATTAAGGAAGCCCTTAATTTGAACTAATTAAAGCCTAGTGTAGCCATGGCTTTAGTTAGTGTGAATTAAGCTTCCTTAATTCGAACTAACTTGCCAGTGTAGACATAGCCTTAGGGCTTGTCTACACTTAAAATGCTGCAGCTTCAGTGGCAACTTTACCTATTTCAATGGCAGGCATTCTTTCTTAGAGCTGTCTACACTGGGGGTTAAGTCAGTTTAACTGTGTTGCTAAAGGGTGTGGGTTTTTCACACATCTGAGTGGCATGGTTATACTGCCCTCATTTCCTAGTGTAAACCAGATCTATGTATCTTTGGGTATGTCTACACTAGAAAAAGTTAAGTCAACTTTGTTAAGTACACTTAATAAGGTCGACTTTAAATCAACTTAAAGTCAACCTTATTATGTCGACTTAACGAAGTGGACTGAGTCAACTTAAAGTTAAGTTGACTTAGTCCACTTTGTTAAGTCAACTTAATAAAGTCAACTTAAGGGTCCATACCATCTTTAAATTGACTTCAGGAGTTGACTTGAGGCTTAAGTCGACCTAATGGGCGGTTGTTATTAAGTCAACTTAAGCTTTCATTAAGTCGACATAAGGAATTTCTTAAGTCGACTTAATGAAAGTCAGGTGTAGAAATGGAATAATTTAGGTTGACTTAAGGGTCCTTAAGTCGACCTAAATTGTTAGTGTAGACAATTTGTGTCTCATTTCCCTATCTATGATGATAGTACTTACTGATCTTATTGAAGTATTGAGGATAAATACATTAAAGACTGAGAGAGCACACAAACACTGCTATGGTGGGTCTGCATGAGATAACTAGACTCTTGTATGAAGTGCTGTATCACTTCACAGACTTTTATTGTGTCTACATGCTATGGTGATGAGCACATCAGCAACACAATAGATTTGACTGATTTTGACAGGGATTAGTAGAAGTGAAAAATAGTAGTCAACATTGTTAAACATCTGTTTTGTTTCATGGAGGGGAAGAATGAAGTGTTTTCTCTTAGTTTGTACTAAGTTGTGTGGTTTTTTTTCTTTTTTAAACTACATTGAAACACTACATGGGATACTTTTGAGAGTAGTAGCTTAAACACTCTGCTCTCCCCTTCCCTCATGTTTTAAAAGCTCCCCAACATCAGAATAAAATGTCAGATGAGGTTAATGGGGCCTCATATTGCATTAAACTTCTTAGCAGAGCCCCTCTACACTGGAGAGTCCTACTTTAAAGAAGGGAATTTTTCTATGGTCAGGAGAAATTTAAACATAGGTCACAAGATGGAGGGCTTTGAAGGGTACCCCAGAGTTACATGCGAGGCATATAGATGGCATCCCTATAGATGGCATATTTTCTCATTCCACATATCTCCAAGGTCTGTGAAGTTCAGCGACAAAACTTCCTGTTTGTTCAATGGAACAAGACAGAGAGGGCAATGAAGATCCCCTTCTCTCCAAATGATTGATTTAAGTCTCAGCACAGCCCCCGGAAGGTGCAGCCTGGGTCTGGAGAATCAATATGTGACATTTATTCCTCAGAAAAATAGGTCTCTTCACAAAACCATATCTATTTTAGTCTTTTCATTTATGTTCTATAGAGAATTGCATACCATGAGCATCACCGTAATATCTTAGGACCATTTAGTTTGATCCTATTGTACAATATAATTTCATTTTTAACACTCAAAGTAATTTTCATTTTTAATAACTCCACATGAGTAAAATGTCTATATTTCAATGGATTACAGGTAGATTTGCTTTAGGCATAGCCACATTATTTTCAAATATATGCCCTGATCCCAAAGTGAGCTCAGCATGGGCAAATCCCTGCATCTATGCCCTGCTCATGACAATAGGGCTCTACACATGTGTGGGTATCTGCCCGCACAGAACCATTGCAGGATGGAGGCCATAGACATTTAATATACTTAAGATTATGGTTTAAAAAAAGGTATAATTTGTCAAGCAAAAATGAAGTATTAGAATACTGCAGGTTCCTTAATGTCCAATTATTTCCCTTCCTCCCTAAATAAAATTCCTTTAAAGAGATTACTAATGACTGAACATTTTTAAAAGATAATTGGTCTCTTGTATGTTCCTGTTTTCCTTTAGTCTTTAGTGCTCTCTGTGTTAGGATTTCACTTTTAAGATAGATAGATAATTAGAAGTCTTCTTGGTACATATTCTTATTTGCACATTAGTAAAATGCTAAAAATTACTACTAGAAACCACTGTGCAATCTGTTCTACTACACATATACCAAAACAATGGGTTATTTTACATGTATAATTAATTGATTTTCTAAAACTTCCAATCTCCTTGTTTACATTTCCAGTGAAGAGATGAGAGTAGCAGAAAATATCATTTATAACATCTTTTCACTACACTGGTGGTGCATGCTTCCAGAAGAATAGACATTGCTGTCAGGATTTTAGTCTCAGTGTCACAATCTCATTTCTACCAACGGAAAACAATCTCTGCTCTATATATTATAGAAGGATTAGCTCAACAAATGAAGACTAGTGATATAAATTTTAAAAAGAGAGATGTGTGACATGGACCCGATTAGCCAGGCTTGCTGAAAGCTATGTGAAATAAAGCTGCCTTTTGGTGTATCATCTGCCTCATAAAGTGCTGCATTTCCCAATAATCTCTTTTTTTTACTTCTGTGTATTAATAGTGAGATTTTTTTCTTTCTTTTTACTATTCTAGGATGATTGTGTACACATGACAAGAAACTCAAAATGAGAAAAGAGGTTATGAGCTGTTGAAATTAAAGTGTAGCTTTTAGAAATAGATTTAATCATTTTCACATTAAAATAATATACACTGGGCCAGATTGTGCCCAGCCCTGTGCCAGGTGTTTAAGCGAGGAGTGGATGCAAGGAGCTTTTATATACCACTGTTCTTTGCACAATGGATAAGCACTATTACAATTTTTGTTCTAAAGGAACAGGAGAGCTGTGCAGTGCTCATGTCCAAAGCAGTACTTGTCAAGGGAATGGGTTAAAGGAGTTGCCTTTGATCCTCTCTCCACCACACTAACAAGGAGATCTGACCTATATGGTCAGAACATCTTCTGTACCCCTCCATGCGTAGTGTAGTAATACCCATAATTCATGTGCACCGTTTTCCATTACATTAGTGCTGTTGGAGAGCTTTTGTAGCAGTTTAGGGGGCACAGAGCTACCATGGGGATACAAGTCTCTGTGAAAATGGTTTTATGCATTTGGTGCAATGTGGTTTGTGGGCCAGACCTTCACTTGCTTCTATTACCACAAGGACAGCTTTTGCACATGCCATAGAAGAACACAGTGGAAACTCTGTGAAAGGAACTTCATGGAAAATCCTGCTGTTTATGCCAGTATTACTGAGAAGAGATACAACCTGCCTATAGTATACTGTGTATATAAGGGGGATGAGTTAATAATTGGTTATTGATCCAACTTCTGTTGGTATAAGGGGAAAGTATCTGATATTAGGAGAGCTCTTCCTCAGTTTTCTATTACAGGCAAGGCTAGGCATGTCCTGAGGTAGGGCTCTGTGAAGCTCAAAAGCTTGTCCCTTCCACCAATAGAAGTTGGGCCAGTAACAGATATTACATCACCCACCTAATTTCCCTTGTATCTTGGCATCAGCAAAGCTACCACAACACCACAAACAATGAATACAGATAGTATTTTGGTATGTTTCAGTGCTATGTCAATCAATACTGTGCTGCAGCCCTCAGGGATGAATTACAGGTGGTTTTCTGTTTAAGAACAGTACTTGCACCTAGAGAAACAACAGTGATTTGAGGAGCTGGAACCTGGAGCCTCACTGGAGCAAGAAGGAGTTATGGGGGACACTTTTCCATAAACTAGTAGGAGAACTGGAGCTCTGCAGTTTATGCTGGGTTGCAGAGTTGCCAGTATTTGAAAATTACTTTCAAAATCAATCTCAATTCTGCAAAGGTTACAGTGAAGTTCACTCCATCATTGAGATGTTCTTCTTGCTGCCATGAACAATACATACAGCTCAGATACAAATGGAAATCAGGAAGAAACTTGCAGGAGCCTTCTATATATTCCCCCAGAGTTGCAAATTAGTCAGGGGGGTTAAAAAATTTGTTAGGATATCCACATTCTTTCTGAGTCTAAAAGGTCAGCCCCGAAAGACTGTTGTAGGATTTTTTTTTTTAAGGAAAACAATGTTTACACATTGGTATCTTCACGTCAGAAAGCTCTAGGTACTTTGAAAAGTAACATTTAAGCACTCCTGAAATCAAGATAAAATCTACAGGTACTGCTTGTGAGCCATTAGTGAAATAATGTGGAGTATTCTCTATTGATTTTTATTCATGACATTGTGGTTACATGTTTGTCTTGTAGTGGTGAACTGTTCCGATCCAGGCTTTGTGGAAAATGCTATTCGTCATGGGCAGCAGAATTACCCTGAAAGTTTCAAGTATGGAATCAGCGTAGCATACCATTGCAAGAAGGGCTTTTACATCCTGGGCTCATCTGCTTTGACCTGTAAGGCTAATGGCTTGTGGGATAGATCACTACCCAAGTGTTTGCGTAAGTATGTATTAAATTGGGTTGACATACTCCTCTCTCAGGAGGGACAGAAACATCAATTAACTCCTAGCCACATATATCTGAGAACTTTTCTTGGACCATATTATTAGCATAACTTAAATGGTGTCATTTTTTGAAACTCCACTAAAACCAAGATGTCTCATAACCCTTAGTGGTAAATGTATTTTAGATCAATTTGAACTATTATTTTAAATGCTGTCAGTCACTTAAAACAAACAAACACAAACAAAAACAAAAAACCCCACAATTTTAACTTTTCTTGTCCTTTTATGATATCCAGAAATATACAGGGGATAAAACTTCAAATTATTGTATTTTTATTACATGTTTATTACATGTTATTTCAGTTAGTAGACCATTAATGCTCCTCTGAGAGATTTTTTCTTTTAAATGAAGAATCACCCTAATCTTTATTATCAGCTAGTTCCCACGTGAGAAGGAAATAAAAGAGTAGCTTTGCACAGGATAATTTTGTTCAGGAGAGAGGTTCCATTTCTTCCAGTAACACCATTTTATTTATTTATTTTCAGAAAGATTTCTGGTGAGTTCTGCTGGTTTTTGCAATCAACTTAGTGACTTTCAGGTCTCTAGAAATGAGCGATTTGACTAGCTTTCATTTTCCCCTGTAATTGGTTCCTATTCTCTTTCTGACATCAGGTTTCTGATTAGTGCAAAAATTAGGGGAATAAGAACAGCTCACAACATTTTAATTTCTATGCTCACTAAATGGTTTTATTGTTTTTTGCTAATGATATATTCTATAGTTCATTTTCTATTTCATTGTACTAGGACAAATCTATACACCAATAAGTTCAATGAATCTGAATGAACTAGTTTAGCAAACTGTCCTTTAAAATCTGTGATTTTTTTCTTTCTGTCTGTCTATGGGGTACGTCCACATTGCAGCTTTAGGTTGACTTAAGGACGGTTAAGTCGACCTACAGAATGCTGCGTCTACACTGGGGGCTTATTAAGTCGACTTAAGCGCTTCCTTAAGTCATCTGAATAATACCACCTTTTAAGGTCAATTTAAGGCTTTAGTCAATCTTATTAGGTTGACTTAAGCCAGTGTAGATGGAGGATAGCCCTTAAGTCGACCTAATTGGCCTCCGGGCCCTCTCACAGAGTTCCTGGCCACTCCTCCGTCAACCTAGCACTTGCCAGTGTGGATGCAGGGCTGTGGAGTCTCTAAGTCGACTTAACAAGGTCAACTTTGTCGACTTAAAGTCGACCTTGATTAAGTTGACTTAACAGAGCCTCCAATATAGACATACCCCATGTGTCTCTCTCATTCAACATTCCTTCCATAACCAATATCTATGCAGCCAGGCACGCTGGACTTGATTTTCAGAAATAATGAGCAATAATGTTTCCAGTGACATGGATATGAGTGTGGGTGCTCAGTAACTCTGTAAATCAGGTTCACTCAGATTATTAAATTGCCTGTTAAATAAATGTATAGGTACTATATGTATATACATGTACATGTCTATACAAAATCAACCACTGGCAAGAATACTTTACACACCCCAAGCACGCATTCACATTTTTATCCACAGTGTAATGAAAATTATATACAGAACTTTGTAAACCTCCATTTCTTTCTGTCTGTGTTCCCCCTATATACTTTAAAATGATGACTCTGGGGAAATTTCACAGACCAGGACAAAGTGTATTTTCTATGTAATGGAGAAAAGAAATTGTCATTCACTGATCAGCTGTCTCTGTTGCACTATAATTCAGATCTACCCATTTCATTTTCCTGAGTTACACAAATCTTTCAGATTGTCTATAGGACAAATCCCATATTCCTTTCTCAAGTGAGTAAGAGCTTTTAGTTAGGACAATAAGATTTGCCACTTTGATATTTGAATTCTTAAGCAGATTTCCAAATACCATGAGAGAGTTTAATTCCTCAAAGGGATCATACATTGTTTCACTCTCTTATTCCAGGTATAAAGCTAAAAGAAAAAGAAAAAGTGCTTGGATAAGATTATAAACATCAAAACCAATATAGAAACTCTTCTGATAAAAATTCTCAGTTCAACAGTGTAAATAGAAAGAAATTGTCACTTTGGGTGTAAGACAGTACTTGTGAATGCTTTTTAAAAAAATCATATTTCAATTTGCCTTTACACAATGGCCCAGATGCTCCTTGCTGAAGGTAGCTTTTATTTCTTTTCACAAATTCTTCACAAACACCAAAGGCTATGTCTACACTGGCAATTTAAGTCTACTTAAGGAGGCTTTGTTACTACCACTCATTAGGTCGACTTAACCATTAAATTGACTCCTTAAGTTGACTTAAGGATGGTGTGGACATGGAGTAACCCTGAAGTCAACTTTATTAAGTCGACTTAAGGGTGGTTAGGTTGACTTAACAAAGTGGACTAAGTCGACTTCAAGTTAAATCAACTTTGTTAAGTCAACTTTAATAAGGTCAACTTTAAGTCGACTTAACGTCGACCTTATTAAGTCGACTTAACAAAGTCAACCTACCTTTTTCTAGTGTAGACATAGCCAAAGAAGTCACAGTTGTTAGAAATTTGCTCATGATTCAACATTATTTAATTAAATTTTATATAAAGCTGTTTGGAAACAGTTCATAGGGAATACTTAGTTGATTATTCTACATTCAGAATATGCTGTTTGAATTTTGTCACTGTTTACTTACATTATGTAGTTTTCTTTTCCTTCACGTCTTTCCCCTGATTGGGTGACCTAACCTTTTACAAATATTTTATATGAATTTCCTATAATAATTAAATGAATTTTGTTTCTCGATTAAACAAATCTCAAGTCTTGGCTTTTTTTTTTAATGGAACATAGATACAAACAAATTTTGCTTGTGTGAACTTTTTCAAAACCCAAAATAAATAAGTAAATACATGCAATTCACCAAAATGATCATAAATGTATTTTCCTGTTATTCACCGCCCTTTATGATTCTCCCTATCGTTATATCTGATCACCTCTCATGTATTTAAAAATAGAAATAAATATTAAAAATCTTGTCAACTTGCTTTCACACCTGTGACAAAAGGAGCATACCAGGTTTATAGGATTTTGTGAGGGTAATGGGGATTTGTTGGATGTGGCAAAATTATTGAGGAAGTTAGTCAAAGAAGTGAGTTTCACATGTAGTTCTTCACCTTAATCTTATCAAACACACATAAATACTCCACAGCGATAACAAAATTAAACTTATGAGACAACAGGTATCCAACTGTATGTTTTCTGTAGAAATGACTTTATATTTAGAAGTCTGTCACAGAGGTTTGTATGATCTGAAAGTGAACAGCCATATAATATGCTTTTCATTCCTCTTTATAGCCATTTCTTGTGGACATCCTGGAGTTCCTGCCAATGCAGTTCTTTCAGGAGACAAATTTACATATGGCTCCATAGTTCACTATTCTTGCACAGCAAGTCGAAGTCTCATAGGAAATTCTACTAGAGTGTGCCAAGAAGATAGTCATTGGAGCGGAACTCTTCCTCACTGTTCAGGTAGTTTTATGAACCATTATGTGAATGTTACCTTCTAATTAAAGTGATTAAAATTATTCCTAAGTAGCAATTTTTAACTCCTGCCAAATACATTTTTTGGTTCCAGATTTGTTTTATTTCATTTGCCACTGTTTATTCAAACATCCTGATACACTTGACCTCACTCATTTTGTCACTATATTGGTAGCCACCTTCTTAGTAATATGTTCAGTATGATGCTACATAAAATAACATCACAAAACAGTATTTTCACACTTTTGCTTTTCTGCTTTGTATTTATACATGTCCTAATTTTTATTTATACACCTTTTTTGTGAACATTAGAACTACCACATAACAACATACCAGACACAAAACCACAAGAGCCTGGATACTAAATGGTAAACCACTTACAAACCACTGAACAGAGATATGGGCAGGCTTTTTCATTTCAAAATATATCTGGTAGTCTTTAAAAATTCCACAGGACTCTTTGTTTCTCTGCCATAGACTAACACGGCTACCCCTTTGGAACTTCATTACAAAAGGTGATTTTCACCTCTCTCAAGCTCCAAACTTTCTTATATGCTGTTTCACACAGTTTGAATCTAAACAACTTGTTTGATTTGCAGCAATAGTCTGACCTGTACCTGTCATTAATTTTTCCCTCCCATACTGTAAGTTTTCCATTTTCAAGCATCTGACTAAGTGGGAGTTCTCCCACGAAAGGTCATGCGATAAATTTATTTATTAGGATTTATAAGTGCCACAGGACTACTTGTTTGTTTCACCTAATGTTACATTCCCTCTGCTCTTCCAGTGTGTGTCCTGTGGGACTTATCCCCAGCCAAAACTTGGTCTTTATATGTTCTTGGACTATTTTATCTGATTTAAAGAGGCCAGACTTGTGGTGAGAAGGTAACTGATTACTTTGGTAGGAAGTTTCAGTTTGTATACCTTCAGGGCATCACAATATTGGACTTGAAAATCATAGCATTTTAATGGATTCATAGATTCTAGGGCCAGACTGTTATGGTCATCAAGTCTGAATATTTAAAAAAAAAAAAGTCTAGTCTAATTAAAAAGTTAAAATTAAAACTAAAAATCACAGCAAGGGATTTAGAATTATTCAAATACATAAAATGTTTGTGTATACCCTGCTTTGTACCAGAAGCCAACTACAATAATAACCAGTATATCTGATTTATATTCATCTTTTTAATAAATGCTGAATTTGGCTCATGACAACCAAGATATATGATTAGGTTTGTTACTGGAGAGATATGAAAAATAGCTTCAGTACAGGGTTTGAAACCCTGAAATATGTTTCTAAGTCAGGTGGCTTTTTGTTTTGTTTTTTCTGCTGCAGCATTTATGACATCTACATGGCACATACATTTTGCGCTGATACTCAACACATTCTTTGCTTTTTTGAGTTGTGGGAGTTGAGCATACCGCTCCAGCTTAATGCAGCTCTAAAACATTACTCTGTCATATCACTGGATCAGATCCTTGCTTTGCATGACTCCTGAACTCATTTATGAACAATGCAACTTCATGCCAATAAAAGCATTGTAGCACATAACAGTCTGATTTATTATGGCTGACTGTGTTAAAATACTCCATAGGCTTACCTTTTATACAAATATATTTTTTCATTTCTAAAGTAAGATCTCCTTAATTTGTGTCTCCTAAAATCAGAAATAAACTCTGTGATAAATAAAGGCTCCAAATCTGCAATTATCAAAATAATACTGGCTCTGTAAAGAAAAGAACTAGTAGTGTTACAGACAAAATAAATAAGTAACCAAGCTAATTGGTTCTGCAATAAAGGGTAGGCAAACAATGCTGTAGAAGTTCATTCATATTTAATCCCATTCGTATTAGCAATATTACATAAATATGTGGTGAAAATACTGCTGTGCACAACATACATTCCATGCATCTTTCATAGTATTATACATAGATACTATGTTCCACCTATAAAATAGCTCACTCTATGTCTCCATGCCTTCAGCCTGCCTTAAAATCAACAGGTGAAATCCTAATCTAGTGAATGCTCAGGTTTTTTCATGGTGGAAAAATGAATGCGATAGAAAATAATATAGATGAAACCAAAAGAGTTCAATAGAATTCAATAGTATTATAAAGAAACTACTCATTCATATTTATATTTATGGACCTCCCCACTGCCATGGCACCCAGCCTGAAGGCAGGGCAGCGCTTGGGCGTGCTAGAGCTAGGGCCCAGGCAAGCAAATCCACCAACCATGTGGAACAGGCCAGTGCTTGATGCTGGGTGGGCCCAGTGGGGCCTGCAGACCAGCCAACCATGCGGGTTGAGCACACCAGCGCTGCGGGGCCCAGAGTCTTCTAACCTGCTAGCTGTGGGGCCGGTACTTGGTGGGCCAGAGCCCTTGGGCCAGAGATTGCAGCCTGCAGTGCTCCCACCCCACTTCCTGGTTCTGGGCATGTTGGGAAAGACCAGCCAGCTTGAGGGCTGGGTTGGCCAACACTTGGTGTGTGCAGACCAGTGATGACAAGGACTCCTACCCTTGATCTGGGAGCACTGTCAGGTTGGCATGGGGGCAAGAGCAGTAGATTGTCCAGACCACCAGGGGAGGGGGCGGGATGGTGCCCGATGCATCACGTCAGTGGCAACGGTGTGCCAGGGCTGGGAGCACTGTCAGGCCACCATGCTGGGGCCCCTTGGGTGAGGGGCCTGGCAGACTGAAACTACCCAGGCCAGGCTGAGCCACGCAGACAACACAGGCCAGTGCTGTGCAGGCTGGCGCACCAGCAGCACTCAGGCTGTGGCCAGATTTTGTGGGGCTGTCCCCACCCCACCCGCTTTAGCCCAGTGCCTAGGGCTGCAATCCTTAAAGCCCCTGCATTAATCCAGCTATATAGATATACACACACAATTTTGGCCAAAATGATAATCTTGCTAAAGGATTCTGTAAACTATCCCACTGATTTTTATACCGGGGATATAGTGTTATACAGTGGATTTTTTGTAAGAAAAAAAGGTTCTGGTACTCAGCTAGTGAACTGGGGCTACTGGTGGCGGTGGCAGGAGCTGGGGCCGCATCGGTGTGAAAAAAAGGTATAGGTACTCAGTATTTTAAAATCATAGGGTTGGAAGGGAACTCATGAGGTCATCTAGTGCAACCCCCTGCTAAAAGCAGAACCATTCCCACTAAATCATCCCAGCCAGGGTATTGTCTAACCGGACCTTAAATATCTCCAAAGACGGAAATTCCACCACTGCCCTAGGTAACCCATTCCAATGCTTCACCACCCTCCTAGTGAAAAAGTTTTTCCTAATATCCAACCTCGACTTCCCCACCTGCAACTTGAAGCCATTGCTCTTAGTTCTGTCCTCTGCTACTATTGGGAACAGCCTAGCTCCCTCCACCTTGGAGCACCCCTTCAAGTAGTTGAAGGTTGCTATCAAATCCCCCCCTCAGTTTTCTCTTCTGTAGACTAAATAAGCCTAATTCCGTCAGTCTTTCCTCATATGTCACGTGCCCCAGCCCCTAATCATTTTCATTGCCCTCCGCTGGACTCTTTCTAATTTGTCCGTGTCCTTTCTGTAGTGGGGAGCCCAAAACTGGACACAGTATTCCAGATGCGGCCTCATCAGTGCCAAATAGAGGGAAATAATCACATCCCTCGATATGCTGGCAACACTCCTACTGATGCAGCCCAATACGCCATTGGCCTTTTTGGCAACAAGAGCACACTGTTGGCTCATATCCAGCTTCCCATCCACCATAACCCCAGGTCCTTTTCTACAGTGCTCCTACTTAGCTGATCGGTTCCCAGCCTGTAGCAGTGCCTGGGATTTTTCTGTCCTAAGTGCAGGACTTTGCACTTGTCCTCACTGAACCTCATGAGATTTCTTTTGGCCTAATGCTCCAATTTGTCTAAGTCTTCTTGAATCCTGTCCCTGCCCTCCAGTGTGTCTACCATTCCCCCCAGCTTGGTGTCATCCTTGAATGTACTGAGTGTGCAATCTATCCCATCATTGAGATCATTAATGAAGATGTGAACAGAATCGGCACCAGGACTGACTCCTGGGGCACCTCACTCGTTACTGGTTGCCAACTAGACATCACGCCATTGATTTCTACCCGCTGAGCCCAATGATCTATCCAGTTTTCTATCTACCTTACGCCCCGCTCATCCAACCCATACTTCCTTAACTTGCCGATGAGAATGCTGTGGGAAACTGTATCAAAAGCCTTGCAAAAGTCAAGGTATATCATGTCGATGGCTCTTCCCGCATCCACAAATCCAGTCAGCTCATTATAGAAGGCAATCAGGTTGGTCAGGCACAATTTGTCCTTGCTGAATACATGCTGACTGTTCCTGATCACTCTATTTTCCCCCAAGTGTTTCAGGATGGATTCTTTGAGGACCTGCTTCATGATTTTCCAGGAATTGAGGTGAGGCTGACTGGTCTATAGTTCCCTGTATCCTCCTTTTTCCCTTTCTTGAAGATAGGTACTATACTTGCCTTTTTCCAATCCTCTGGGACCTCCCCCATTCGCCACAAATTTTCAAAGATAACAGCCAATGGCTCTGCAATCACATCAGCAAACTCCCTTAGCACCCTCAGATGCTGTTCATCCAGCCCCATAGGCTTATGCACATCCAACTTTTTTAAGTAGTCCCTAACCTTATCTTCCATCACCGAGGGCCGCTCTTCTCCTCTCCATTCTGCATTACCCAGTGTAGTAGCCTGGGAGCTGACCCTCTCTGTGAAGACTGAAGTAAAAAAAAAGCATTGAGGATTTCAGCCTTTTCTACATCATCGACCACGAGGATACCTGCCCCATTTAGTAAGGGACCTACACCATCCCTGATCCTCTTCTTGTTACTGACGTATTTGTAGAACCCCTTCCTGTTATCCTTCTCATTCTTGCCAGCTGCAACTCCAGTTGCCCTTTGGCCTTTCTGATTTTATCACTGCAGTCCCGAGCAATATGTCTCCCTAGTGATCTGTCCAAGCTTCCACTTCTTGTAAACTTCCTTTTATGTTTCAGCTCATCGCAGGGTTCTCTGCTAAGCCACGCTGGGCGCCTTCCACATTTGCTGTTCTTTCTGCACATCGGAATGCTATCTTCCTGTGCCCTTAGCAGGGTTTCTTTAAAATACAGCCAGCTCTCTTGGACGCCTTTCCCCTTCAGATCAGCCTCCCAAGGGATCCTGCCCAACAGTTTCCTGAGGGAGCCAACATCTGCTTTTCTGAAGTCCAGGGTGTGTGTTCTGCTTCTTTCCTTTCTTCCTTTCATCAGAATCCTGAATTCTACCATCTCATGGTCACTGCTGCCCAGTTTGCCATTTACTTCTACTTCCCTGCACAATTCTTCTCTGTTTGTGAGCAGCAGGTCGAGAGGTGCAAGGCCCCTAGTTGGTTCTTCCAGCATTTGTACCAGCAAGTTGTCCTCAACACTCTCCCAAAACTTCCTGGCTTGCCTGTGCACTGCTGTATTGTCTTCTAAGCAGATGTCAGGATAATTGAAATCCCCTATGAGAACCAGGGTCTGCAATCTGGAAACTTCTGCTGGTTGTCCATAGAATGCCTCATCCACCTCCTCCTTCTGGTCTGGCGATCTGTGGCAGACATCCACCATGACATCCTCTTTGTTGCTCTCTCCTCTAAACTTAACCCACAGACTTTCAACTGGCTTGTTTCCCTGAGTACCATCACAAAAAAAAAAGTGTTGGTACTCAGTACCCCTGAGTACCATCAAAAAAAAAGCCCTGGTTTTATGTTAAATTACATAATGTATTTTTAAAAAAAAATATGGAGCATCTTATCACTTCCTGCTAATTTCTAAGCAAAACAAAACAAAAAAACCCCCAACATTTCAGTAAAGGTAGAGACATTGTCTCCTGCATTTTTGTGTGCTTAATGACAGTTAGCCATCAAACTTGTTCCTCTGAACACAGATACAGTGTAACTAAGGCATGGCTACTGTTCCCTTTTATTGCTTATTTTGGACCAGATTGTTACTTTCAGACTTTGCCAACAATAAAAGGTTGATGCAGAAATTAGAAGTGCTGAAAGTCTCAAGGTATTCTGGCCCCTTCAACAGCACTCCTCCTTGAGGCTCTTGGGGGGAACATGTTTTGCTCTTTTTCAAAAGGGTATGCATCCCTTCATCTTTGACAAACTGGCTGGCTGATGCAGTACATCCATCACCACCCATGACCCTCTTTGGAGAGTCTAACATAAGTGAAACATCTTTGGAATCCTTTGGAATCTAGACTGACCCCTGCAGAAGGGTACAAGGGGAGGTAGGAAAAGTTCCATGTGTTTGTTTCCTTCCTTGTACTTCTACATAGGTTCAGGCACAGTTTAATCACTGGTGGATATGTACATATGGATACATGCATCCCAATTATTCTCCATTTCATACGTAACTATATTTCTTTACAGTTCTGGTGTTATCTTATTTTTAGTGTTATAAATGAATAGTAGCAGAAATCTTGAACTATAAAAATGAACATCTAGAATTTGTTAAAGAAATAATTGATCAGAAAAGATCATATGCTTTCAGAATCAATATTTGTCTTGTGTCCCTCATTTTGTCCTATTTTGTGTGCTTTAATTAAATTTTATCAGATTGACACATAGACATAAATGTTACTTATTTGTTTCAGTCTCTCAGATAGGAAACAAACTGATTTTTTTTCTATCTTAATTAATCTAACTAGTAGAGTAATTCTTGAGACATTACCTAGTATATATATACTTAGATGTAACTTGTCTGCCAATGAGTCTACTGCATTACGTTTTACAGGAAATAGTCCTGGATATTGCGATGATCCAGGTATACCACCTCATGGGTCAAGGCTTGGAGATGAATTCAAAATAAAAAGTCTGCTACGTTTCTCCTGTGAAATGGGTTATCAACTGAGAGGATCCGCAGAACGAACATGTTTGCTTAATGGCTCTTGGTCTGGTTTACAGCCTGTGTGTGAGGGTAAGTGTTGGCAGATGCCAAAATTTATCCCAACTTTGAATGTCTTATTGCTGAATTATGATTCTTCCAATAATGTACTTTTAAATTGCTCTGTAAAATATTGATAAAAATCAGCTGGTATTCAGTGAGACTTTCGTTTAAACACAAAAATCCTATAAAACTGCCAAAACTTTGCAGAGCTTAATTCACTGTGAATTTATGTATCAACTCCCTACTGAAAGCTGTCGTATAAATATTATCTCAAACTGAGGCAGCAAGCTCTTCTCCATTCTAAGGGTAGACAGCTATAGAGTACCTGTGTGAAAATGATCACAATTGTCAAAGGCATCCATCATCTGCCTCCTTCATTCCCTACCACCACCCCATCAGCTAGGTTGTAGGTTTGACAGCAATGTCATGAGCCATATCAGAATTGATCAGGAGCGAACAGCTATCTTGCCCCATTCCATCAGGGTTGATTTGATATCGCTTTGGACATATGGGTGTAGAGCACAGCTGTCTGTTACTGTTCCCTTTATTTCCACATCCTCCTCACTCCCTACCTCATTCCCCATCCCTCTTGAGAAATCTTCTCATGAGAGCCTGTTACAAAAGAAGTGTACTTCTCGTTTCTTCATTTCAAAGCAACAGACCAGTCTTCTACCCCTGATAGTTCCTTAACCTGTTGAAGAAAGGGATTCTACTTGCTATTTGAAACCTGAAGAAACTGAACAAACACAAATGCCAACCTCAGTGTTCAGGATTGTAATGATTCAGGATGGTAATGTTTGCCTCCATCATTCCACCTTTTCAGGCTCTATATAGGTTTGTGATTCTCTGCTTATAGGATGCATGCTTTTATATAGCCATTCACCCCGCCTGTGAGAAATATTTGAGATTCATGATGTGATCAAATCATTACCAGTACAAGATTTTGCCATTCAGATTCTCCACCAAGAGTCTTCACAAAATGCTGTTAGCAGCCTCTGAAAAGACCCGGCTCTCTAGCTACTGTTATTTGGACAGGCAGAACAGAGGCAAAATCCAGTGTCGTAAAACAGCAAGTTTGGAATGTATTCTCTCTCTATTCATCTACTAGGGCCCCACAATGAACTATGAAAAATCATCACACACCCTGTAGCAGACAGAAAGTTTCTGGGTGCAGTGATTAACTCTATAAAGAGAAATCATACCTGCCTGAGGACAGAGTCCATTTGCTACAAGCACTCCTTCTCTAACTGTGCCTTTTACTATTATGCAACAGGTCAGTGTGCATTCATGGCATTCAAGTTACTTGCCAAACTTCATTTTCAGCTCCTTCAACTCTGAGCTAATCCATTTATTATTCAAGAAAACATTTGGTAGACAGGGCCACATAATGTCTTTATAGAAATGGCTTGGTGAATTGAAGCATATGAAAAAGTGTACTGTTTTCAATTCCCTTTCTGACATAGACACTAAACACAGACTGATAAGAATATCTTACAAATTCAAAGCATTTGAACCCTAGATAACATGAGGTTACATTTGAGCATCTTGGAGCTTGGCACCATCAGACTGACCTTTGGACTAGAGCTAGGCTTAAGTTTGGGCCTGGATAACTTTTATTTGGTGAAATGCTAACTGACATTTAGTATTTATAAGAAATGCTAAAGCTGCTTTGATTTAATATGAAAGAGCACTGGAATAGGTCAAGCACTCATCTTTGTCTTGGACTCCCCTCGGATCTCCTTTTCCATTGGCATGCCTAGTAATTGTCACAAGGAATGAATGGAAACGTGTAAAAGGGTAATTGAAGATGAATCATTAATTATACTTCGCAAAGTGAGAATGGGCCTTATTCCTTGAGTTGGAAATCTGTTGCCAACTCCTTCTGTCTTGGGCCTTTCCTATTTACCATTTATAAAGAGGACTTCTCTTTGTGGATTTTGGAAGAAAGTGTCTATCTCAGTTTGAGATCTTCTACAGTCACCTCAGATGCCAAATTATTGGTCCAAATTGATCTATAGACAACATGCTGGATCTCCTGATTGGACAAGGGAAGCAGAGAGAAGGGGATTCTAATCATATAGAACAGAGGAGGGACTCTCTCACAACAGTGACACCTGAAGTTGTATCTATCTTGCTCTCTTCTGTGGACCTGCCATCCAGAGAAAGAGAAGTGACAGACTCTGACAATTAGCTAAGCTAAACCTGAAGTCTACAACTAAGACAGAAAAGAGACAGACTACCTCTACATATACAAAATGAGCTCAGTTCTTTAGAATATCAAACCAGTTGCACCTGATTCCTTGTACTCCTGCCTGTGGTACATAATTCTCTAGTCTTCTCATTCACTAGGGGCTAATTTCTGTTCTTGGTGTTAGTGTGTGGATGCTGAGTGGTGTTGATGGCCAATGATATATAGGAGGTCAGACTAGATGATCTATTGGTCACTTCTGGCCTTAAGCTCTATGATTAGTTATCAAGTAAGACCAATTATGTGAATTGGAGATTCTAAGAAAAAAGATAATGTGAGAGTTCTTTTGTATATAATTCAGACTACACAATTCTATGTCAGAATTAACCAACATTCCTTTAATATGTGTTTGTGTGTTCCTTGCTCCCTGTTTCCCCCTCCTCGCCAGTATGGCAAGCAGTGACTTCTGCACACCAGCAGCCTAAATGTGGTAAAGATTGTTTTACAGGCATCAGAAGTAAGAAGAATTTTAAGGAGAATATCTTTGCAGATGGTTAAAGGGAGCAACTCTCATGAAGGAAGGGGCACTACATGAGAAAGCACAAAGGCGCTTGTTTAAAAATTTAACAAGTGGGTGATAAAGTGTGGCATTATAGGCCAATCAGAGGCAAGAGTCAACATCTCAATAGTGAATTTATGATGAGAGGGAGAGTGGGATGATATCATGAAAGCCTTGAAAATGAAGGAAAACAGTTTATGTTTGATACAATAGAAGCAAGGGATCCAAAAGAGGTATTCAAAGAGAAGGTGATGTGGTGAAAATGATGGTCCTAGAGAATGATCTTTACAGAAGCATTCTGAATGGATATTGATGGCAGAAGGTGTTATTTGTCAAGGCAAGGGGAAAGAATGTTGCAGCAATCAATACATAATGAAAATCTGTAGAAGAGTGTCAGCTGTGTGGATGGATAGGAAAAGCTGAATCTTGGAGATATTATGCAGAAAGAATCTGCAAGATTTGGATTTATTCTATATGTGAGAGATGAAAATGATGATATAGGGTAGAGTTGGCAGGATGGTGGTATTGTCCAGATTAGCAAAGATGTGTTGGGGACAGGATGAGGGGAAGACTAAGAACTATGTTTTAGCCACATTGAGTTTGGGCTGATGGTGAGAGATATCCACAGGGAGTTTGGAGAGGAGGACACAGATCTGGAAGTAAGAGGTAGATGTGTGAGTGGTCAGCATAGAAACAGAAGTTGAATTTCTCTGTGCAGATGACATTACCCACATTAAGATGTAGAGGAAGAAGAGAATGGGACACGTACAGAGCCCTGCAGAACCCCCCAAAAAACTGGGTGTGGGATGATAATGATCTTCTAAAGAACATGCCAAAGGATCAGTTAGAGAGACAGAGGGGGAAAACCAGGAGAGAACAGAGTCACAAAAGCCAAAAGAAGAGTGAATAGAGGTTTGCTTTCCACTTTTGCACCAATTCTCGTGACTCCCTGGACAATCTACAGTATTAAAAGAGACAAAGCCATGATTGTTCTCATAGCACCATCCTGCCTGAGTCAGATTTGGCTGACAGGCTCATGAAAGATGTCAGTTTAACCTCCAGTCCTGCTCCAGACTGGCCATATTTGGATCTCTCAGGACCAAGGTCAGACATTCTAACCAGATTCAAAATCTGTGCACCTTTTGGATGGCTATTGACTGGATAAGTAACATAGTTAAATACTACTCCCAAAAGATCCAGGAAAACCTGATACAGCACAGGAAAACATCTAACAAATAATTTATTCTCCCAATTGAAAGGGAATTCTCTATGTGGATAGCTGAATGTGGTTCAGAATTGGTCCAGGTCTCAATATCAAAGATGGAAGTTAAAACAGGCTGTCTCAGCTTGTTAACTGCCCTGCCATATAATTCTGCTTAGTGTTTTCTCACACCAAGGTACCAAAACTTCTAAAAGGTTATGGTACACACCACAGGACAGAGACCTCTGAAGATCATAGAACCTTCATTTAAGCCTCTCAGAAAATGTTTTTTACATCACCTCATTGGGTATTCTTTCTAGTGGCTATCACTTCAGCCATGAAAGTGACTGACCTTCCAGACTGTTATTGCAAAACTCTCCTGTGCAACTTTCCATAGGGACAAAGCAGTTCTGTACTCATCTAAATTCAGTTCTAAAGTAGTCTCATAATTTCATCTGAAGTAGTCAGTTGATCTGCCTATCTGCTTAATGGATCCATGCTCAGCAAAAGGAAAAATGCAAGCTCTTAGAAGAAAAATCTTATCCTACAATAACTACAGTTCTTTGTGGTGTTGTTAATTTAGATCCCATGACATGCCCTCTATCCTTTCTTTAGGAGTCCTCAGCTAATTGTAATTGAACTGAGAGATAGTTTTGGCTACTTTAACTTTTATGGATCACAGTGAAGCACAGGTCGTGTGCATGGCCCTCACAAACTGCAGTCTAAAAGACTTTCATCTTGTATGCATAAGGCACATGAGAACCTACCACACTGACTACAACATCTTGGAGAACCATAATTAGTATTAATAAGGAATCCTGTCTGATGGATAATAAAGACTGACACCAAAAGCTTGGTTCCAGTGTGCAATATTACAGATTTCAATCTGAAGAGCTCTTTCAAGTAGATTTTCAAAGAAAATACAAAAATATAGTTTCAGGAACATTAATGCAAACATAAAAATAAAAAATAGGAGTAGTAGACCACTAACTTGGAAATGTTTTCTTGGTCCAGATTATCGTTTTTCCATGTGATTCAACCGAGGCTAGAAAGATAGCTGGTTCATTGAAGAATTTGGGTTTAACAACTAGAGTAAATGACTGGTCATGAAACTTTTAAGAATGGTTTAATAAATTGTTTTATGACTAAGAAGAACCACATTTTTATTCACATAGATGTACAAAGTTTTAAGACATCCGGTTGCTAATGTCAGTTAATGGGTCAATATAACTGAAGGTGTCAGCTGTAATGCTTTGTGGAAAGTCTAGTGTGGGTACAATGAGTCAGGTTCTGCATTTTTCCCCACTTTCCTACAGTTCATACAGGAAAGGAGAAGGAATGACAAGAATGTCTGCAGGGAGGCAACACAGTATTACTACCGTATTGTGAATGAGTAATGTGTGCACACTCAAATCTTCTATCTTTTTCAACTAACTGGTGAAATATTATGATGCTGTTCTTCAAAGTATAAATGTGTTCTATTAATTTGAATAAGCAAAATTTCTAATTAAATGTCATTTTGTAGTCTAATTCAATCAAGCTAGCTGTTTATATCAATAACTAGTAATTTTTCCAAGAGCTTGGAAAATGCTATTTCTCTCAAGCTATGAATGTAAAATTCACTTTCTTAAGGATTGGTGTATAGAAAAAGGTGGAAGAGAAAAAGAAAATGATTCAATAACTACTAAATAAATCACTAAGATTAGTGTCTATATATTTGCAGACTCTCAATCTAAGAAGTTACAATATACATAAACTATGCATTCTCATGGAAAACAATGTTTAAAAGAGTTCCATTTCTTATATTTATAATGAAAACTGTTTTCTCGGAACCCAGCAGAGGAGATACACATACACAGGGGGAGCTGATAGAAACACAGCTGTCTTCTATGGAAACGTTATTGTTTTGGTTCAAATTAACACAAAAATGAAGCTTTGCCCTGTGGCGGGGGATGGAGGGAGCAGGGGGGGCATTTAAAGGGACAGGCCATCACAGTCTTCCACTCTATATCAAAAAATCTTTCCAACATACATACATTAAAATTTATATGGCTAACATAAAACCCTATATTACCTAACTAAAGTTGTAGGTAAACTTCCGCAGACTCTTAAATTGCAAGGGATTTTTCTGTATTGTGTACACATAATGTCAGATTCAGTGTCACTTTGACATCTCCACAGATTTGGACAGAACCATTGTTCTCAATGACTGGTACAGTGAGGGTAGCCCATTCATTATGTGAAACCAGTGATTAGACTTCAGTGTTCACTAAATGATCCAAATCACCTTCTACAAGAGGCTTCAGAACATAATGTGCAACATGGAGTTTGTAATATTTTGGCTGGCTCTCAGACCTAACAGTAAGATGAACATGGTGCTCATCGGTCCACATCCTTTTTCCTTAAATATTCTAGGATGTATTTTCTCAGGCCCTGCTCATTTCAAGACCTCTAAATACTTTATAACTTTTACTTTTCTTAGCTACAGCTCCTACTCCATTTACACTGAGGTTCACTATGTACTTACACACTCACTGCTGACCTTTCTAGTGAAAACTGAAACAAAAAGGGCATGTAACATTTCAGTCATTGCTGCATTTGTTATCTTTCCCTTCCCATTGAGTAAAGGGCTTACTCTGTCCCTGGTTTTTTTCTTGCTTCTAATATTTTCTTGTTAGCCTTTTGTGTCTTCAGCTAATTTAATCTTGTTTTGTGCCTTGACCATTTTAATTTTGTCTCTACGTGCTTGTGTTGTGGGTTTTTTAAAATATATTCATCCTTCATAAGTTAATGTAAATTCCACTTTTTGTATGACTCTTTTTGTGTCTGTGTTTCAGGCCATTGAAGATGTCCTAGCTAAGCCAGGGTGATCTCCAGACAATATATTTTATCTTTCCTATACATTGGGATGGTTTGTTCTTCTGCCCTTAATAATGTCCCTTTAAAATCTACCAATTCTCCTGAGCTTAATTTTTTTCTTAGACTTAACTTTCCATTTGATTTTACTTAGCAATTTTGTTAGTTTGCTATCCTCTGCTTTCTTGAGGTGTATTGCATTTATTCTGTTATTTTCCCTGATACCGTTCTTTACCATTATAAACTGTCATTTCATGATCACTTGAAAAGGTGGGGTCATGCAAACAAGGGTGGGCCCAGGCTTTTCCCCAGTGTGTTGGTATTCCAGGAATGCATGAATGGCCACCTGAGCAGAGAAAGAGGGAGACAGACACAAGAGGGAGCTGATAGAAACACAGCTGTCTGTTATGGAGACATTCTTGTTCTGGTAGTAAAACAGACTGACAAAGTGAGTCTTTGCACTGTGGATTGGATAGTGCTCAAATGTTTAAAAGGACAGGACTTCATACACATATTTAAGAGGAACAAAATCTCGATTATTTTGATAGAAAAGTGAAAATTGCATGTAAATTTCTTGAATCCACTCAAAATTTGCAATGGATGAGCAACCAGATCACGTGATATAAGTAAATGTGGTTCTCTGTTTGGACTGATATGCTGCAAGCCATTTTCAAATATATATCCTACAAGCTCAAACACAGCAGATTTCCTGAAGCCATAGCAACCAGTTTATATGAGAAAGATATCTATTATGAATAGCACAGAGGTAGTGGTATCACCAGAAGCTAGCAAACAGCAAGAATGAGGAGGAAGAATGGATAATGGGAATTAATGGATAAGGGAATGTAGTCCAGAATCTCTGAAGTAGGGTTGCCTGATGTCTATTTTTTTTGTAGTTTGTAGTTGTAAAGGGGACCTGGCAGTGTTTGGTCCTCACTGCTGGCTGGACACTAAAAATTCTGTTATCTGCAGTAACCGGCCACCAGCCTGCACCATCTGGGGTGGAAAGAGCTGCTGCTGTGCAGAGAAGTGGAGAGAGCAGAGTGTGGGGAAGAGGAGTGATGTAGGGTCTCAGAGAAAGGGTGGGGTCTCATATGAAAGGGTGAAGCAGGATTGGGACCTTGTGGGAAGAGACAGAGCTACTTGTTTTTGGCAGGCTACCAAAAATCATCTGTTCTATATCATTGTGTATGTATCACCCTCATTTTTTGTTCATTTCTCAAGGGGCTACAACTTCCCAGATGACAGTGAACACACCCCTGTCCACTCCCGCACCCTTCCCCCCTCCAAAAAAACCCAGATCATCATTCTACTGCTGCCTCTTCATCAAAACATTATTTATTCATGAGAATGTGAACTATGCTAAGAACCAGGAGCCTAATTGTTTTATGCTCATTTCTACTGATGGTTAATAGTTCTGTATCCTTCACAATCCTTATTAGTAAGCAACGTGTGATATCACCAATATGAGACCTTGCTTACTAATAAGGACTGTGAAGGATACAGAACTATTAACCATCAGTAGTACAGGCCCTTCCCTTACTACTAAAGCTAAACCAATCAAAGGCTATTTTCAATGTGCAAACACAGTGCTAGTAAAAAGAAAAATGTGATTAATGTTTTGGTGTTAAGAGGCATTTGCTGTATCAAGATTTGTCTGACTTGAAAAATAATAACACACTTTTAAAACTGATATTGCTATTATCGTTGCTGAAATTGACAAAACTGCACATTACCACTGCAATAGATCATTTAATGTCCTCTACTGTTATCTCCAGCCACTTGGAAAACCTCAAGTTTAATTGTTTTGTATGCTTCAAAAATTGTAGCTATTTTATACATGAAAAAAATAAAGACTTCATTCAAGTCAAGACATTTATAAATTATCCTAAGCATTGATAATGCTCTGAGTTATTCTAATTGCCCAATTATGTTCTACTTTAACAAAATCCTGTAATCTGTAATTATTAGCACAAATTAACAGACCTTTTTTTTTTGGGGGGGGGGGGGGAGGAGAGTCAAAAATCTATCTGAAGTGAAGTTAATCTGGGGAAAAGTAGGAAGTAAAATGAGTTTTATGTACGTTAGGATTATTCTACAATCAATTAATTAATCTCAAATTATTGTTTTGCTGATACTTATGCTTCAGCAGCCATGCCATGCTTGTATAAATTGCAAACATTTAGTTGATGAATATAAGCTTTCTTAATGGAGCTTTGTCTTGGAGTTTGTCCAGTGCCTAAACATTATCTGTAATTTTTTAAATTTTTAATAGCAGTTAGACTGGAATTTCTCCAAATTTCTGAAGGACTGACTAATCTCATATTGAAAAAGTGTTGAATATTCTTTGAAATTCTTCCTCTGTATTGTATTCACTTCATGAATTAATTTAGCTGGCTATACAATTATTCTAACACTAATGCCAAACATTCCCCAGGCAGTGTTTGCTAAATCAAAGGCAGTTCCTTTTATCTATCTGTGTTTATATACACTGAAATATCAAAAAGCCATTAGATATAGTTTGTGAGATGTACATTTTGAATTTTAAAATGTTTATAACACTTACACTGACTAGGACAGCTGCCCAAACACAAATTAAACTCTTCCTAATATAGACTAACAGATTTATTTATCGCATGAGCTTTTGTGGGAGAAAATTCCACTTTGTCAGACGCTTTGAAGTAAGTTTCCCATCTTCAAAGCGTCTGACGAAGTAGGATTTTCTCCCACGAAAGCTCATACGATAAATACATCTGTTAGTCTGTAAAACTGCCACAGGACTCTGTTGTTTTTCTGCAATAGACTAACACGGCTACCCCTTTGGAACTTGACTAATATAGACTAGTTTATCATAAAACAACTTGGCATTGATGACTTAACTCTTCTGGTTATGAGGTAAAAACATGATGATAAGAAACAACATAATGGTGGTTTCTGATATGGCCTCTAGGTTGACGGTAGGGTACTTGAACTAATTTTGGAAGGTTAAAATATGTTTCTCAAGGGTATTTTCCTTTTCCATCCAATTCCATCTGAAACGTAATTCATTCCTCTTTCTATTTTTCTATTTTCCTTTTAAAAAAAAATACATTAAATAAAAATAAATGAAATAATGTTCTCATCAGTATCAAAATATTAGAAATAAAATGCCACAGCCTGAGGCCTCTATGTATTTTTAATTCAGTCAAATTTTGGCTCATTATAATAAAAGACTGAGAACGATAGTTAAGAACTAGAATACATAGATCCTGTCTGCATCTCAAGTCCCAGAAATACACCTGGGGACTGTTGCCAATAATCCATTTGGGAAGTAATTTCTTATTGTCAAGAGAGTTTGAGGAAAGCTCTTTCTTCTGATGCTTAATGTACACTATGGTCATGGGAGGGAGAATAAACAAAAACATGTTAGCTCCTTATTCCAATCAGTAGCACAGAACTTTTAATTCAAAGCCAGGCATTATCACACCCTGAATCAAATCAGTGGTATTGGTTTCCATTTTGCTTGATAAGCAACAAAATATTAGTTTGTAGACCTGGCCAGGAAGGGGTGCTATCAGCTCATCCCCTCTAGAGCCTCCATCAGCCTATCTGGTGTAAAGCCACCTGTGAGAATTAACCATTTTTTTCCTGATAAAGAAGCCCTAGAAAAGGACAGAAGACTAGCTCACAGGCTGGTGCAGGAAGCTGTAAGTTACATCTCCTTGACAGTTACTCTAAATGTATGGACACAATTTAGTAATTTTTTTTAAAGTAACTTTTTTGTTGTCTTTTTCTGTGTTCCCGTAAGAGGTAAAATAAAAGTTATTCAGCTAATGCTTCCTCAACTAAAAATTCTCATAGATTCAAGGGTCAGAAGGGACCATTGTGATCATCTAGTTTGACATTCTATATACATCCAATTAATAGACTTTCCCTAAAATAATTCCTAGAAGAAGTCTAATCTTGATCTAAAAATTATCATTGATGGAGAATCCATCAAGACCCTTTGCAAATTATTTCAATGGTTAATTATTCTCATCATTACAAATGTACACTTCATTTCCAATCTCAAATTCCATATTAATAAGCCTATTATTAGTATTTTCTTTAAATTGTTAATAATAGATTGTAATCAAGTAATGCTTTGGCCATCTCTTTATTAAGCTAAATAGATTAAGATCCTTGAGTCTATCACTATAAGACCTGTTCCGTACTCCTTTAATCATTCTTGTGCCTTTCCTCTGAACCCTCTCCTATTTGTCTATATCCTTTTTTAATTGTGGGCACTGAAACTGGACACAGTATTCCAGCAGTGGTCACACCAATGCCAAATACAGAAGTAAAGTTAACATCTCTACTTCTACTCAAAATTCTCCTCATTATACAGCTAAGATTGCATTAGCTCTTTTGTCCCCAGCATCAAATTGAAAGCTCATGTTTGGCTCATTATCCACCACATCCCCAAATCTTTTTCAGTCTCACTGATTTCCAGCCAGTATTCCCCTCTTGTCAGTATAGCTGACATTTTTCCCTACATGTATATATGTACACTTAGATGTATTAAAACATATATTATTTGTTTGTGTCTTGCATGCCAAGCAATCCAGATTGCTCTGTATCAGAAACTTGTCCTCTTCATTATTTACCACAATGTGCTGTCTGCAGACTTTATCTGTGAAGATTTTATATTTTCTTCCAGGTAATTGATAAAAATGTTAAATAGTGTAAGGCCAAGACTCAATCCCTGTGGGACACCACTGGAAAAAAATCTGAACAATGCAGACTTCCTGTTTACAGTTACAGTTGGAAACCTGTCAGTAAGCCAGTTTTTAACCACTTTAATATATACCTTGTTAATTACTAGGGATTTCTTTTTTAATACAAATGTCACAGGACACCAAATCCAATGCCTTACAGTAGTCTAAATATATTTTGTCAACACTATGACCATTATCAATCAAATTTATAATCTCATAAAAAAAGATATCAAATTAGTCTGACAGGATCTACCTTCCATGAGCACACACTGATTTACATTAATTATATTGCCCTGCTTTCATTCTCTATAAATTGAGTCTCATATCACCTGCTCCATTATGTTTTCCATTCATGAATATAAGAATGACAAGTCTATAATTACCCCGGGCATTTACCTTTTTTAGAAATTGGCACAGCATTAGATTTCTTCCACTCTTCTGGAACTTCCCCAGTGCTCCAAGACTAACTGAAAATCAAAATAAATAGTCCAGCAAGCTCATAAGTCAGCTCTTTAAATCTCTTGGATAGAAGAGTCTGGACCTGCTGATTTAAAATGTGTCTAACTTTAGTAGTTTCTCTTTAATATCCTAAAGAGATATTAGTGAAAGAAATGTTATCCTCACCATATGATGAGATTATATCTCTTTTTCCCCAACTATATAACAGAAACATTTATTGAAGACTTCTGCCTTTTCTGGATTGTTACTGATTTTTCTACCATTTCTACCTAGTAATGGACCAATACAGGTGTCGAGGGTTCTTTTTGTTTCTAATACAATTTAAAAATTCCTTCTTATTATCCTTAACTCTACTAGCCAGAGATTTCACCTTGTATTCCTTAGCTTCCCATATCAGTTTCTACAATCCCTGACTTCTGATTTATAATCATTATTATCAACTATAACCATACTTTCTCACTTTTTGTTGGATAATATTGTTATGTTGGATCAAGAGTTATCACCAGCTACTTCTTCAGTGTGTGTGTGGCATCTTTTTTTCTTCACGTGGAATTTAATTCTGTGCAACATTAAGATGGCCAGAGCTGAGCAAAAATTAGGAAAACATGGTGGAAAACATATTTACAAAATACAGTAGAAGCATGTTACTGCCCCTTTTGGCTCAGGTTTTGACAAGCATTTAGTCAGTCAAGAGTAACGTTTGGAGGTGGAACTTTTATTTATGTAAATATGGATAACTCTGTGAACATTTATAGATGGTCCTGACAAAAGAGCTGGAACTCCCATTCTAATATAGTCAGGCTTTGTATAAAAGAAACAGAAAGTTCCTTTTTCTGTCCAGTAGCTACAGAGTGATGGAGCTCCAGATTTTTAAGACCCTTTGAACAAGCAGAAGAGTCTTTACCTTGTTCGTAAGAAGTCACAGCAGTTTTAAGAGCATATTTTAATTAGACAATTGTATCGATCTCCATCACGATGTTGAGGTGTCATATTAATTAACTTCATGCTGACCATAACATTACAGTCATTGTACACAGGAAAAAAAAATCATATTCAGCATCATTTTAGCAGGTTCCCAAAATGCCACTTTCATGTTGACCATGGCTGACTCTCTCTACACTGACTACAGAGTAGAAGTCACAGTTTTATAAAACAATGTAATTGTTAATGAAGAGGAACCCAAAGTGAGTGTCCAATCTCATCTCTCTTCTTGGGCTTTGGATTGGCTAACTGTTAATAACAGCGCAAACTTCAACCTGAACAACCCCCTTTACTGTAATTGACATTATCTTCTTGGTGGTTGGTTTGTTGTGTGTGGTATTTCTGTTTTCTTTTGTTTTTCTTTTTTTTTCTTTTAGAAATTTCCATCTTGTTTGTATAGTAGTTAGAGTTAAATGGAACATCCCACAAGCATGGCTGAACAGTCATTATACTGAATCTTAATATAGGATTTTTGAGCCTAAGCGATTCAAGAAAAAAGGGCTGCATTTTTATATATCGACTGAGAGGCTGCTACACCTGTTGCAACTATAGGTAGATATGATAGATGGAGAACCCAGGAAGAATTTGGGACAGTAGGCAGACAAGAGAACTGAGCTACTCAGCAGGTGTTTGTCCTGTCTAGTAGAAAGGTCTTATCTTAGCCCTTTAAAATTGTGGTTCTGTGGGGAATCCTAAGGAATTTGCTCCCTCTGCTCAGGGAAATGTTTTTATCTTGTATTTTAAAATACTGGATCACAGACCAGTCTTGAGCTGTCCCTCTTCCTCATTTCTTCCCCCAGCCAAGACAATTTTAAGAATGTATGTTGTATATGTACTTAAACCATATATGCTAAGCTGCAGAAGTATGATAAATATAATTAATGCCTGTTTGCTGTGCACTGATCCGTTTCCCCTATTACATGTCCACTGTCACAAAAATATTTCCTCCTCCTTCCACCAATCCAGCATCAAACACAGACATATAGTGATAAACATGCAGGAGACAAGAGCTGAAGTAATTCAGCTTCTCCTTCATTTTATTTTCACTTCTTGTATTGTCACTTTTTGAACATGTGCTGTAAGAAAGACAAATCTATTCACTTATATTTACTATCTGTAACTAATGAAGTAAAATGATGGCATAAGCCTGAAAGGAAAAATAGATTTTATCCCCTATTGTATTAATGCTCAGCTTTTAGAATAATTGTAAGCTATTAAAAATGTATTGCCTTGCATTTTTTGAACAAGTCATTTATAATGGGTACATTGATTTTGAGTTTCTTTTTTTTCTTGTTAGCTGTATCTTGTGGAAATCCTGGCACTCCAGCCAATGGCATGGTAACATACAGTGATGGGATACTATTCTCAAGCTCAGTCATTTATGCTTGCTGGGAAGGTTACAAGACTTCGGGCCTAACGACTCGACACTGTACTGCCAATGGAACATGGACTGGCACTGCTCCAGACTGCACAGGTAAATAATTGACTTTTTGTCACATCAGGATTAAAAGGCTGTTGGATTTTATTAATCTGATACAGAAAATGACTGTTGCAAAATCTGGGGGGTTTTATATACCATTATACCCATCTTTGGAATAAACGAGTGCTGTGGCACTTTTAAAGACTAATAAATGTGTTAGTCTTTAAAAGTGCCACAGGACTCCTTGTTTGTTTTGCTGAACTAGACTAACACGGCTCCCCTTTGGAACTTCTTTAGAATAAGCACACTTCTCAGATGGTAACATTCACATATATTCATTAATAAATGTTGGACTTCTACGATGGCTTCCAAAAAGCAGCTCTGTAAGATAGAACAGTAGAAAATTCTTAATATCTAATAAGATATGCTTTAGTCAAACACAGGCTATCGGACTCAATACAGAGTAAGAGAGCCAAATTATAATGGCCTGTGATATACAGGAGGTCAGATCAAATAGATCCCTTTGACCTTAAACTCTGTGAATCTATGAACCTTCCTATAGGTCTATTTTGTTATAGAAGTCAGAAATTGTTCTATGTGACTTGACTACAGAAGATTGCTTTCATTCTAATACCTAAATAAATGTATTGCCTTGCATTTTTTGAACAAGTCATTTATAATGGGTACATTGATTTTGATTTTTTTTCTTGTTAGCTGTATCTTGTGGAAATCCTGGCACTCCAGCCAATGGCATGATAATATACAGTGATGGGATACTATTCTCGAGCTCAGTTTAAATTAAATATTATTCCTTACACTTGCAAAAATACATATTGTTTAGATAGCTTATTTCATGTTTGATTATTTCAGTGTTGCATCACCATTTTTTATTAGCACCTTACATTTTATCTTCAAGATTTTGTATGAATTGAGGAATATATAGTTGGAATAAACATTGCTGTGAAAATTACCTTTTTTATTCTAGTTTTTTTTCCCTCTAACTTGTGCTAGAGGTATCACAAGTTGAAGCCTTAGCTACAGAATTATTCAGAGCAAAGTAACAGATAGAGGGGGTGAAATACCCCACATGACTCTTATGAAAATTGCTTTGGCTAACATTTTTATCTATTAGTCAAGTCACAAGAAAAATTCAGAATGAAATTAATTGACTATCTGAAACAACAAAACAAACAAGGAGTCCTGTGGCACTTTTAAAGACTAACAAATTTATTTATCACATAAGCTTTCATGGGAGAAAATCCAACTTGGTCTGAAACAGATAATATTTGACTAAATCCTAAAGGAACTTTAAACCACAAGTAATGTATTTAGCATAGATCCTAAAACAACACTACTTTAAATATTTTTTTTTAAGAACAACTGTCAAATGGATACTTGCTCAGGTCTTTGTTTCACAGCGTTTGTACCTAAATAAACCTTTTTCCCCGTGATCATTTACAAAGATGTGCTGGAAAATTACTTCTAGAGAACTATTGTGAAGTAAATCGAAGCAGCAGATTTATGGACATTTTTCTCTGAGAGAGAGCACGCAAAGCATCAGCATGGAGTGAACAATAGAGTTAAAACCATTAAAACCAATTATGTTTGTATACATTATACATTTCAAAGTTATTTTTATATTGTTAATAGAAATATACAATAAATAAAAATATACTAAATATTAAACTGTGAAATACAAATTTGGATGTGTGCCGAGCACTTGTCACTCCCACTGACTGTGTGTGTGTAATTTTGCAAGGTGCTGAGTGTACTCTGTGGGGGGGTTGAATTGCTTCCATTCTCACTGAAGTCAGTTACAGTCAAAGGCACTCAGCACCTTGTGTATTTTGTCCCATCAGTGGGAACTGCAAGAATTGATTAGGTTTCCAGCACTTTTCTGGATTTATTCTGTAGTGTTATAGGTCTTTTAATAGCACTTTTTGCAGCATAATATGGAGAACCCAATTTCACAGAAAGTCCTAGGAGTTGAAGATAGGGTACGTCTACACTTACAAATTAAGTCGATTTAAGCTTGCTTAAATAAACTTAATTTAATCTTAATTTAATCTGCGTCTACACTACAATTTCCTTAAATCGATTTAAGCTGCTGCTTAAATCGATTTAAGGAAATTTAAAGTCGACTTTATAAAACCTAGTATAAAGTTGACTTTACTGGCTAAAAGTCGACTTAGCCAGTGTGGATGCAGATTAGCCCAAAACTGACTGTAAGTCGACTTAAAGGGCTCCAGGTCTCCCCCACTGCCCTTCCTGCCAGGATGGCTGGCACAGCTAGAGCCTGGCGTGTCCCCCCCACAGGGCAGGACACAGCCCTGCCCATCCCGTTCCTATGCCCTGCCAGTGTCCCTGTCCTGCTCGGCCCCCATTGTACCCAGGTACAATGGGGCAAATGCTGAGCCCCCTGGCACTTGGCAAGGGGTGCCCCCCCCCGCCACCGTGGACCAGTCCCAGGTCCACCCAGCCCCTAGAAGTCAACTTAGGCATCCAGTGTGGATGTTCTAAGTCGATTTGGCAGGGTCCCCTTTAAGTCGACTTAATTTTTGAGTGTAGACATAAATCGACTTAACAAAGTTGACTTAAAGTCGACTTTGTTAAGTCAACTTAGCAAAGTCGACTTATTTGGCCAAATGTAAACATAGTCATAGAGAGAAACTCTTCTTTCACCTCTTTCACCTTCATTCTTTGAAGCTCCAAAGATCTCAGTGTGGTTATACATGTGCAAGTCAGGGTAGAATTTCAGCTCTACTGGAAATTTCAAAAATGTCTAAGTGGCACTTGTGTTTCTAAATCATTTAAGCTTTTTTGAAAATCTGATCTCTTTTGGATGTTCAGGCTGATAGCAGATGGGAGTTCTGTGAAGCACAAAGAGGAGAATATATTGTATGTCACTAAACAGCAATAAATTTAACACTCCAATTCAATTCCTGTTGAAGACAATCAAAATCCCCTTTGATATATATGGGAGAAGGGCCAAGCCCTAACCAATTAATGAAAACGTTTACTCAGCTGCATGGACTTTCTCCATGACTATTTAGTCAAAATCCACTAAACAATAGAAAAAGGGACAGATTCTGATCTCAATACCAATGTAAATGCAGAATAATTCTATTGAGGCCAATGGAGTTACATTACATTTATATAAGTGTAGTGAGTACAGAATTTGGCCCAGGATATTTAGTTCTTCTTAAAATAAAAATATGTTCTTATTGAAAACGTCTTTACCTTTTAATGTTTCCAGATAAAAAAGCTTGAGCAATGTCACTTTGCTGCTTGTGTCCACATATATTTTGGTTTTTAAGATTTATTCACATAGTTGTTGACGAAACATTCCTTATTCTTTTTGTCCCTAGTAATCAGCTGTGGAGATCCAGGTGGAATAGCAAATGGTATTCAGTTTGGAAATGATTTTATTTTTAATAAGACAGTCAGCTATCAGTGCAACCCAGGGTATTTGATGGAGCCTGTCAGTTCATCCACTATACGTTGTACGAAAGACAGCACTTGGAACCAAAGTAAACCAATCTGCAAAGGTTTGTTTTATAACTTGTATAGATTATAAATGACTGTTCTGATACTGCATAAAGCCTACTCATTTTTGTTTATTATTCTTTATTCACAACCACTTTTAAGAAAAGATCAAATTATCAATATCTTGCTAAGACATTTGTATAAGATATTTTAATAATGTAGTTATTTGTGCCCTATGTAAAATGTAGTGAGGAGACAGTCAGAGTACTAGCCTAGAATTCCTAAGATTAGAGGCAAAACAATATGTTTTAGATATCAGACCAGATGGCTGAAAATATTAGCAGTGATGTCTTAACCCTCCCAATCCCAAATCCAAATATCTGAAAAGATTCCCCCAGCATAGGTGCTGTGAACCTCTTAGTAAAGTACCTCTTACCTCTTGGAAATAAAAGATCAGTTAAATATTACTGTATGTGATTGACTGACCACATTTTTATTTATAATGGTTTTAAGGCACTAGCTGAATCACTAGTAAGGAAAGAAGCAATATTTTTAAGAAACTTTTCTTTAATAATAGATTTAATTTGTTTTAGTTTTCATCAGTTTTAGCACCTCTGGAAACCAATGTGGGTCCTATATAATCCCTATATTTTAAGAGTTGAATGGGGATTTAGCCACATAAATATCAGTAAAGTCTATGTCAGATGAGTAACTAAAATCATAGATGACTTAGAAAAAGGGATCTTGAATGAGTAAAATTAAAATAAGGTCCTCAGGATTTCTTCCTTAGTTATTGTCCCAAAGCAGAGTAATAGTGAAACAGTCTAAAATTTTAATTATAACAGAACATTAATTGTATTTCAACTTTTTATTAATTGATCATGAATGTTTTTTCTCACTAAGTTTGTCTTCCAATTTTTTATCATTCAATGTTGATAAAATTGAGCACGTGCATGCAGGGCCTGATTAAGACATGCTGAGGCCCTAAGCCATAAAACCTAAGCCCTAAACCATACTGAGACCCTAAACCATGGCTTACTTGCCTTGTCCCTAAATCCAGCACTGCATGCATGTATACATTTAATGTGTGTGTACTATAAAAAAGTCTGAATGTGCATGTTCTCTTGGGATAACACTGCTCCCAATATATTTTGATTATAAAAGAATGACTAGCTACACTATTACATTTAATATAAATCGTATATAATCTGAAAATTCTCTCTTTGTTGCAATAGCTATCACATGTGGCCCACCTCCACAAGTGCTACATGGAAAAGCAGAAGGATCAGATTACCGTTGGGGATCCAGTATAAGTTACAATTGTGCAGAGGGTTATCAGTTGTCCAATGCAGCTATTCTTTCATGTGAAGGACGAGGCATATGGAGGGGAGATATCCCACAATGTCTGCGTAAGTTTGGCAGTGTTAAAATGCTGTTGTATGGAGATAATGGTGTATAACTGAACCTCTCATTTCTCACAAGCTAAATAGGATCAGGCAAACTCAGAATAGGACATGAACTTCATAAAAAACCCCAGAACCTTGGGAACTGAAGTTAGGTGGTGCTATATATTTGTCAAATTAAGTTTTTTCATGTCTCAATTCTGAGTCAGTGGCATAACATGGAAATAGGGGCAGTATGTATTGTGCATGTCATTTTTTTCTTTCAGAAAATGTAGACTAGAAGCCTGACCTAGTTCTGCAGCAATTAAAAAACCTTCATCCCTGCAATATGGCATCTGGCTTTGTGGCTTTATCAACTCTCTGTTTATTACAAAGAGATTTGCATTTCCACCATGATCTCTCACTCTTTGTTCAGACACGTATCTCCAGCTCTGTTTCTATGAACCTTACTCCATGTCCTGCCACCAACTGAAGATCAACATAACTAAAATTGAACTCCTTAGCCATCTAATCTGGTTTCTTCTCTTCCTTCTTCCTTTTCTCTTACCATTGCTAGATTCACCAGAAAGTGCCCCCAACCCTTAAACTCATATCCTTTGTGTATATTTTTATTCCTCTCCCTTTTTCTTTCTAGCACCTCAACTAAGAAACTAGCTTTAAATCCTGCTAGTATTTTCTTTACAGTCTCTCCAAAATCTATCCATTCTCTATATTCCCACAACCTGACGTCTTGTCTAGACTCTGAACTCCATTAAATGCTAAAATTGGGCTACTTTGACAATAAGATGAGGTCGATATTTTCAGACTTGTATCTAAAGCTTGTCACCCACATCCATATTCAGGCACCTCAATTAAAGTGTCCTATTTTGTGAGTGCAATCTTGTGCCTGCAATTACTGGCAATGGGGGCAATTAGTTCTCAGCACAAATGTTACCATTTTATACATCTGTGTACCTGATCTGTGAACATAATCACATGGTAGAACATTTGCACTCACCTTTAGCAATTACTAGTCTCTTCTATCTTGTGCCCTCAAAAATGAATGCTACTTTTAACTAGGTCCAGTATGTTCAGTTCTTAAAATACCTCGTTTGTTTTCGTTTTCCTCAATAGCTGCATTTTGTGGAGATCCTGGTACTCCAGCTGAGGGGCGTCTTAATGGGAAAAGTTTCACTTACAGATCTGAAGTCTCTTTTCAGTGCAGACCACCTTTTATAATAATAGGATCTTCACGAAGAGTCTGTCAAGCAGATAGTGCTTGGAGTGGAATTCAACCCACATGTATTGGTAATAATTACCATTATTTCTTTTGCTTATTAATGAGAGTATTGTGGTTAATCAGTTATTCTGTTTTGATAAGCCTAGCAACTGGTTTTCCAAATAAAGAAAATGTATCTACATATTAAAATATTATGATATATTATATGTTGCTATATCAAATTGGGGATAAAGAGAATTGTTTCAAGTTATTTGTAAATGTATATAATTGCTTGCCTGCTGAATATGCAGAATGCAGCAGTAAAATACACAAGTACATCCCCACTTTTTAGAAATCTTTCAGATATACAGAAGACTTCTGTCAGTAAAAGGCCAGATCCTGCTGATTTAGTTAATGGCATTAAGCATATCTCTCAAGACTAAGCACTAAATGGAAACGTATGGTTGGGATTTGTGAAAAATGTTTTATCAAACTACACAGATTAAAAGGTCAAATGTGGCTAATAGTGGGTCGAATCATTTGAGATTCTGAGTACTTTATATAAACTGCTGAGTGCTTTCAGCCTTTCGTTGACTGCAGTGAGTTTTGGACTCTCTTATTACCTTGCAGGATCAGATTAAATCGCCTCCTGATTTCAGGATTTGGCCCCATGCAGCTAGAGAAAAATAAATTTGTAATTCTGGTGAGCAGATGATGAAATCTCTCTGCTATTTTTTAAACAAACACACTCAAATTTAGAATTAAATGACCACAGAGAAGGTTTTCCTTGAGGCAGAATGGATTGGCTCAGTTGAAGAGATGATGTTGTGCACATTGGGGAAAGATTGGGGAGAAGTAAGCTTATTGAAAACACCTTTGATTGGTCAAGTAAGGAGGACGAGCACTAAATTCCAATTAGCACTCTGAATAAATTCTAATATTCTTAATCCAGACCATGTCTAGTACTCTGCTGCTGTTGGCAATATGAATTTGTCACATCCGCATTCAGCAGTGAAGAATAGGCATTAAAGGAAAAATAGATGAGAGTCTTAAAATGGACTATACCTTGCAAATGGCTGTGAATCAGCTTCCAATAAATTTTATATTTTCTATAGTAAGTGGTATATAAATACATTGAATATGTTGCATCAAAAAGATCTGATTTATCTCAAAAATCCCCAATTTTACACCATCAGTCTTAGCACAACTTTTGCACTATTATAATAAAAAAACATTTCATATTAGAAGCTCCTTAGTGTTTGAAAATATCATTGTGGGGAGAAGACAAGTGCGAGTAATTTTAAGGTGATATACCTATAAATTCAGATGGTTGAAGAAAAATTAGTAACAAAAATAATCTCATACAGGAACAAATTTCCCCAAAGAGGGGATTTTTTTACTACTTCTTCACACTGCTTATTTTGTTATAGTAACTGTGGGTTATATACTTCTATTTTTTTTTCAAGAGATTGGCTTCGGTTGGCAAGGCATTTTTTAAAAAAGACTGTTCTTTCATTTTTCTATTAGCTGCTATACAATCAAACTGATGATGAAGTTAAAAGTCCCTAGATTGCTCAAGTACTGCATTTTTTTAAAAAAATCTCTCATTAGGTTCCCATCTGTTTGAGTTCTAAGGTCTTAAAGATTTTATTTGTAAATTAGTCCATTATGTATTCTAGGGATAGGATGATGGAAGTGACTGACAAGCATTGAAATTGGAAATCAGGCTTGAATTAAATGATATATCACACCACTGACAGCATATTGAATTTTGTTACAGATGAAACATAGCCCTAAATCCCAAGCTGCAATTTAGCGCTTTATTTTGCACTACCAGAATAAAACCACAATAGCCAGTCACAGGAGGATTATTCTAGTGTAGTGGGAGTTTCTGGTGATACCAGCAGCTCCTGTGTTACCAACCTTCATCTCACCCTCTAATAGGCATGACTGGACATCCCAATAATTTTCCCAAACTGTCATGTCAGTCTCCTTGGAATTTAGGCAGCTAGTGTAATTTCAAGCAGTCTTTGGATTGCTCTAAATTTGTTCTAGTGAAGCAGATTAGTGCATGGCCAGCACAGGATTTAGGGGAGCTTTGCATCCACACTTCTTCTGAAATGTGTTGTTCAGTTTTCAGTAATATTTGTGTTTCTAGGCCTTTTTTAAAGCATGTGCTTTTATGGTCACAAGAAAGAGTTTCTGACAAATACTTTGATACTGAGCTTCCTCAGGGAAAACAGTGTTGATTTTCAGAAATTTGGCTTTACAATTCAGTAGCTTCTAGGGAAAAAACACTAGGAAGGAAAGAAATATCTGAATGTTACATCTGCATTATGCATAATGCTTTTGGCTTACACAATATGCTGGGTATTCCACAAGATTCAGAGGGGTCATTTCTATTTAAAAAAATCCCAGTGCTGAAATCTCTAAACTACCAAAACAATCTTCATTAATTACTTTTAAACAATTGTGACATATTGAAAAAAATACAATACTTTTCTGTGGTTTTAATTTATCTTTGAAAATTTAAATTGAAATAACTTCTCCTATGTTTTCCATTTTAAATTTCAGATCCAGCCCATAACACTTGCACAGACCCTGGTACTCCACCTTATGGAATACAGAACAGTTCTAGAGGTTATGAGGTAATAAGCCTTTGTATTTACTAATTTATTAAAATTGGAATGCATTTAATATTTTTACAGAAAGCAAGATCACTTAAGAGTCAGGTGTGCTGCATTCTATTCTACATTCTACCACACCCTTGGTATGTCTTTGGGCAAGTCACTGAGATGGAAATTTTCAGAAAAGGTTGCAAACAATTAAACATGAAAATCCATGCCAGTAAGTGTCCTAATTTTCAGAGTCATTGCAGGTGGAAGATATTGAAGGTCCTGTGCTCATGTGATGATCAGGCCGACTCTCTTTAGATAACCAACTAGGGATTTAATGTTAGGCACCCAAGTTTGAAAATGTTGGCTTTAGCTTCTCGTCTCCATTCCCAGTATATACGTAACCTTCGGGTGAGTTAAAATTAATTTAATTGCCCTTCTGCAGTGCCTCACAGAAATCAATCCCAATCCCTATGGAGAAAGCAGCTGGAGACCCAGGATCCAGTCTGTATGGGACTCACAGCAAAGATTGCTCAGAGTTACCCTCCCACATTAAAATACTACTAAAAACAAACATAACAATGAACTTTATTAACTACTAACTAAATGAACCTTATCCTAAGAAAACAAAATATAAATAACCAAGAACAATCCCTATAGAAACCCCTGCATGACAGATACCCAAGAGTCCCAAAGTCCAGGTGGAGTTCACCCAACTCTCAGCTACAGTCTTTGTTTAAGTCTAGAGGCTTGAGTGGCAAGAAATAGCTGTCCTCTTCTTCCTTTGCAGGAATCTTCTGTAGATTTCCATGCAGGCTTTTTCTTCTTCTTTGCAACCAGCCCTCAGTCCCATATGCATGTCTGCAATATCTGTTGCAGATGACTCCATTAGAGGGAGAAAACATCTTGTTCACTCCTGGCTCAGCTTCTCTCCTGAAAACTGAGCACATGGGCTCTTCTCAAGGCAGCTCCCACCTGCTGTCTGCACAGACTGCTGCTCTCAAGTGATCTGACTGACCACACATCACACCAGCAGGACACCCTGTGGAGCATGCTCAAAATGCTACCACTCCCTGCTTCCAGAAGTTTCTTGTTGTGGGTAGCTAATCTGTCCAGCAACTGTAACCCACCCTCAGCAGGTCTCTTAAAGAGATAGCCCTTTTTAGGCATCTGGGTTAGATATACACTTATGTTGATAATACTTATGTAGCTTTATAGTGTCCATTGAAATCTTCAAATGAAAGATGGGATAACTTGTCTGTGTTATTTTTATTTATTATATATTAAATATTATTCACTTTCATCCAGGATATTAATATCCATTTATACTTTTGCATATTACTATAATCTACATCTCTTTCCTTTCTCCTTCATGAAATCTGTCACCAACTCATCTCCTTTGTCAGCCAAAGTACTTCCTCAATGGTCAGTTCCTTCCTTACCTCCTGGCTCCTTTTTAATTTATTATCGGGTATCCACAATTCAAGAAGCCTGTTGGAATAGCCGGTGGTATGACAATGAGAACAGATGATCACAACACTCACTTCTGGTCATACAACATATGAAATTCCCAACCCATTTCCATCATTCTCTTTCCTCAAAAGGACTGTGAAGAAAGGTTGGGTTTTTTTTCTCCTTTATCACTACTTTGCCTAGAACAGCCTTCTTCACTTGCAGCCTAGTGTCCTAATAGAGATTGCATTCCCACTTAATCACAGTATAACTTTCAATTCTGTCATTCATCACTCTGCTTCTTTGGCATCTTAAGTAGAATGGTAGTACAAAGTCACAAAAGTAGTGTAAACAATTGTGCCCGTAATTTTCTGACTGAATTTAACTGCAAGTGCAACAGTAAGAGATCCTTTGTAAACAACTGGTCGTTACTTCATACAATGACAGAACATCTTTTAAAAAGAGGTTTTATAGTTAAACACCATTTTAATGAATCAACTATAGTGCAACATGTACAAAATACTATTCTGGTCATTTGTCACACATTTTAGTTACTTCTTTCACACATTGATGGGCTACATAGTTGAGAGTGTCTAGAGTGTCATTTCTTTTTGTCTGTCCAGTCTAGACAATTTTTTCCCACCTATCACTTACAGATGAATTCAGTTTTACTATCAGGGATGAAACTTTGATTGCATATAGTAAAGTTTCTAACTCTGTAAACTGCAAACTAATGATCTATGGAAGATATTTTCTGAGAAAAATCTCCCTGGCAATATGTCACTGTGCTGTCAACTGATTACAAGTTCTGGTTTCCTGTTTTCTCTGATAATTCTACTTTTGATCCTGTAGGTTGGAAGCACAGTCTTTTTCAGATGTCGGAAGGGTTATCACATTCAAGGCTCTACTACTCGTTCTTGCCTTGCAAACTTAACTTGGAGTGGTATACAATCTGAATGCATTCGTAAGTACAGTTTCTTTTCTTAAAACTTATGTTATGTAGTTTTTGACAAGGTAATAAATCAATACACTTTTTAATATTGTGGTAGATAATATGCAGTATACTGTCCACTGTCTCAAAGTCAAAGTCCATCAACAGATTCTACATACTTGACCACAGTAGTTTACTATTCTAAATGTAGGAGTAAATTTCAGTGTATCAGATGTCATTGGGTGGTGACTGTTGACAAATGATAACTTTATCATTCTGGTCACTTTAACTGTATCAACGTGGTTGGGCTAAATTCTGCTCTCAGTGACACAGAGCAAATCTGTCATAACTTGTAAAGTTTACCTAGGGGTTTTTGCGTATGTTTATATTGGTGTCACTGACAGCAGAATATGCATATTGCCAATGCAGGAATATTTTGATGGCTAGTATTTTGTGAATCATAAAGTATGATACATCACTTGACAGCTTTTCTGGGTTCCAGGTGGGAAGCTGGAAGTTCAATATATTTGGAGATCTGCAGTGGTTGGAGACATCACTGAACTGCTTCAATAAAATACAATGATCTAAAATACTTCAGTGTGACCTTAGAATCTAATTCCATTTCAAATTAATTTTGAGAAGTTATAAATGGAGCTGAAAGAAAGAGACATCTATAGCAACAATGTCTGTTATATCCAGCGCACTACGATAAAACCTTTCGATGGAACCTTTATTTCATTTGACGTTTATAATGAATTTATTTAGCACAGTAATCACCTCAATTTTCAAGGTTGTTTCAGACACTGAATTTATGTGATGCTCGAAGCTATGAGAGTACAATAATACAGTCCTTATCTCTGCATAATTTGCAGTAGCATGTGTTCTAGCTTTTTTTTCCTTTTAACTCTTGCAGCCCTCATCTTCATAATGGATCTTCAGTGAACTATGTAGAAATAGCTGATATTAGTAAGGGTCATTATTTCCTACGTCCCACAAAAACAATACATCAAAGAATCTCAGTGTTACTACTGGTCAAAATATAAGATATTTGCCATTTCTTAAATGGTAGGAAGTTTGTTTAGTGAAAGCAGATGGATTGGTGTGTCTTTGTTCAAAATTCTGTAAATATATATTATATACTACTGTTTGCTGCAGCTTTTTCTAACCCTAAAAAACCCTTTCAGCTCATGCCTGCAGACAGCCGGAGACACCAGCACATGTAGATGTGAAAGCGATAGATCTTCCTACTTTAGGTTACACCTTGGTGTATACCTGTCAGCCAGGATTTTTTCTTGCTGGTGGATCAGAGCACCGGACATGTAAACCAGATATGAAATGGACAGGAAAGCCACCTATTTGCAAAAGTAAGTTGTTGGTCAAGTGATACATCACAATTGATAGAAATTGGAATTTTTTTTCCTGGTATACTTCTATTGATTTTAGAGCATCTACCAAATGATCCAAATACTATTACAATAAAACAAAACTATTATAATAGTGTTCAGATTATAACACAAACTGAGCAAACCAATACATTCAAAATTAATGTACCATACTGAACTGAATGAGAAAAAAAGTGTATGCATACGAATAGTAAAAAAGTTAAATTAAACAACCACAATTTGATCAGGACAAAGTATCACTTTTAACCATGCCTTTTCTTCTTTATCTAAGTTTCTGTCACAATTTTAAGATTCTTTGAATATGTTTTCAATGCTTAATGTACAATATTTGTAGGGGTTTTTTGTTTGTTTGTTTTTAAGTTCTTTCATAGCAGACTGGCTTTTGAAATCATTCAGTTATGTTGTGTAAATTAAGTGGACAATGTGTTTTCTTTAAAATTAAAAATTAACACTAAAACTCAAAGGCTATGTCTACACTTACTAAAGTTAGTTCGAATTAGTCAGTTCAAACTAACTAATTAACTTAATTCGAACTAACAAAATTTAGTTCGAACTAACATGGCCACATTGGTTAATTCGAACTAACTAGTTTGAATTAACCCTTACTTCGAATAGCCTATTCAAATTAATTAGTTTGAATTAAGGAAGCCCTTAATTCGAACTAATTAAAGCCTACTGTAGCCATGGCTTTAATTAGTTCGAATTAATCTTCCTTAATTTGAACTAACTTGCCGGTGTAGACATAGCGAAAGAAACTAAAAGTCATTGGGCCAAATTCTGCTCTAAATTACATATACGTAAATCTGATATAATTCCACTGGCATATTCTGGATACAGAATTCTGAAAGCAGAATTTGAACCTTACATTCAAATCAGACCCTTGGAGGTCTGCAGAGTACATATAATAGTTGTTCAAAACAAACAAGGAGTCATATGGACTTTTAAAGACTAACAGATGTAGTTATCGCATGAGTCTTTGTGGGAGAAAGCCTGACCTGATCCTATGTCATACACTTTCCTCCCATTCTGTAAATTCCCCATCTTCAAAGCATCTAACAAAGTGGCATTTTCTCCCATGAAAGCTCATGCAATAAATAAATTTGTTAGTCTTTGAAAGTGCCACAGGGCTCCTTGTTTGTTATGTTGAATTTGGAACTTGTCATAATGGTTGTTATAACCATAGAATAGTGGTTTTCAATCTGTGGTCCTCAAATTATATCTAATATTTTGAAAGGAATACACACCTCCATTTGAAATATTTGAGGGGTCCACAAATGAAAAATGGTTGAAAAACCAACCACTGGTTTAAGTCTGGTTTGTAAATCTCTCTTTCTGCACTTGTAAATTGTTAACATTTTTTAATTAAAAAAAATAACCCAAACAACAATCAGACTATGGGCTATAGACTAGCTGCCTGTAACATTTTGTTTGATAAAACTTGCAGCTGTAGGAAAGAACACAGAACATGCTTAGTTTACATACACCTTTCTGGTTTTGCTCCAGGGTTTTGGGTGTGCTATTGTTTTAAACACTGCTATCAAGAACTGTGACCTAGACATAAAGCTCTTTGTATTCAATTACCAGCTCCCTAAAAAGTATTTTTAAGGGTGCTATATATCACTAGTCCTGATGGAGAGTTGTTAAAGAGATATTTTTAAATGAAGTCTAAGACATTTTTTCCCCTTCTGTTTCTTTTTAAGACTGGTACACAAAATATAGCAGAACTGTCCAGTCATGTCATATGTGTATGCAAGCTAACAACAGCCAATTATTTTTGTGCTGACATATGGCTGTTAGGATACAACAACAGCCAATTATTTATGAGTTGATATATGGCTTTCAAGCTTTTACCCCTGTGAAGAATTCACATAAAGCTTGTATAAACTTACACATTACCCAAACCTCCAAAAGGAGACAAAAGTACTCCTAGGACTTTTAAGAGCTCTTTGCACAAGGGTGAATTTCACCCTGAGTGCCTCTGAAGCAAGAAAGCAAACAATAGAAAAATTAATTTATCTGCCTAATTTTTTATTTTAAAGCACTTAACAATATGGGGCTAGAACTCCCAAATGATGTAAATTGACATTTATTTCAGTGGAGCTACACTAACTTACACCTGTTGTGGTTCTGTCCTGTGGTACTTAAACTGTGTCATCATTGACTTAGATTCCTATCATTTTGCTGGTTTGTGCCAAAACTCTTAGCATTATAATTTAATACATTATTATCCTTATATAGATACATAATTCATCCTCACTATAAGGCTCTCTCTTATAGCACTGGGGTTGGTATAAAACTAGTAAACTTTAGGCCTAAATATATTCAGTCCTTACCTCTGTAGTCAACTAATTTATGACAATAAAAGTTCTGGTTTCCCAACGCTTTTTCCCAATGAATGAGTGGTGATGCATTGGTTTGAATCTGCAAATATGTTCTAGGATTTAGTTATTTCTGTTGCAAATATAGGAATATTGGTGGAGGGATAATTGCTTCAATCAAGCATTATGTTTTAGCATTCTATACAAGAATAAATATGTTCATAAAAGTGATAATTTGTCTTTTTACTTGTAGGTAAAGGAGTGAGAGAAGTTAATGAAACAATAACTAAAACTCCAGGTTTGTATACCAGAACAGTTTTAGATCTAAATAAATTAAATTGATTTGTACCCTAGTATGCTCTGGGTAGTAAAACCATTTCTTACATTTAACTTATTTATTCCATTACTCATCACAAAGGAAGACAAATGTCCTGGCTATTCATAAGAATAACTGCCATGTGAAACCTACTATCTGAATTTCTTTCCAAAATAGCATCATTTTTATATAGACATTTTTCATGCAGCACCAGCTTTTGGAGTGTTGTATAAAAGTATTGTTAAATCAAAAGGATAATGGAATTTAATGTAAGCAGGAAGCGAGGTAAGGTAGTTTTATTTTAGAGTGTTCTAATGGAGAGCCTTATAATGAGGGTAGAATTTAATTATATAAATTAATATAATTTATTATTGTGAGGCTAGGTTCACTCACAATTCCTTCCGACTTTACATTCTAAATGTTCTGGCAAGCTCAAAAAATTACATTTTATAACTTAGGTTGTACTCCATACCACTCAAGTTGGATGGATTTTGAACTGAATTTGACCTACATTTGATTATGTTCTGCTACCAGGACTATAAAATATACATCGTTGATTAAAGCTTTCAAAACAAATTTGGTACTGTACACTTCTACATATTCAAGCATCTTCACTGACCTCTTGGTGTGTTAGATGATTATTTATTTTATATAAGCAAAGCTTTTCACCAAATAAGTGCACTTAAAGGGTTACATTATAGGTATCTCTTACTCAACTACATAGGGGGGAAGGAGTCTGAGACAGTCTACCTATGGCCTGACCAGAATAGTAAGGCATCACAGGGGTTGCTACAGAGTTGTAATCCTTGGTTTCACTGCAGAGATTGCTACCAGGAGTCGCAGTTGAGATCATAAATGAGTTCATTTCACCAATCTTTCTACAGTAAATACAATAATGTACAGTTTACTGTGCATTCATGCTAATTAATGCACAGCCTTGGTTTGCTGGAGGCTCTTGGCTGCACCTCACTGTACATCTAAGGTATGCATTAATCAGCTACCCCATGGTCTATTATATTTCATTGTCTAATTAAAATACAGCTTAAGTTCAGTCAGAGGCCATATCTCCATCTACATTCACCAAGCAGTGTGTTAATAGCATGAATACAAACTGTATTATGTCCTTTATAGTAATTATAGATAACTATTTTAAAATTTCATTATCAGATGAAAGACCATTATTTTTGCATGTCACTAATTATGAAATTGTTCACTCAAACAATGTACAGTAAACAACAGTTATAAATAGGGAAATGGGTTTAAGATAAATTTCACTATTACTTATTTTAAATTAAAATTGTAAAAAAAAAATAATTGTAACATATTGAAGCTCTTCGTATGCCTTTTGGATCATCTCTTTTCCTCAGAACTTCTCCACTTAGCTTTCTCTAAAGTTCCATGTGCAGCTTCCTCTGTTGTAAATGTGATGTTATTAATATTGCGATTGCTTTTTCACTAAAAAAAAAAGGTGCTGGTACATCAGCAGGAGCGGTTGGGGGATGGAGGAGGGTTGTCAACAGGAGAAAGGAGATCTGCTCCTTTCCTCTGCTGATCCTGGCCTCCAGGGGTCTCATAGAATCATAGAACCTTTTTGGGTGAGGGGCCACATTCAATTTTCCAACACCCCTCCTCCACCACCGCTGGCCCCCAGTGGCCTTCCCAGGCCCCGCCAGCTCCCCAACGCCCCCAGACTCCTTCCCCACTAATTCTCCAACCCCCCCGGACTCCCTCCCCACCCGGTCGCCAGCTCCCCAACACCCCCCCCCCGGACCCTTCCCTGTTCCCCCCCCCTGCTGGCTTGCTGACACCCCGGGCCCCTTCTCTGCCCACCCATCCTCCATCTCCCAGACTCTTCCCCCAGTTACCCTGAGCCACTCAGGACAGGAGATTTGAAAGTCCCCAGTCTGGCCGCAGCTCCCAGATTCTGGCCCACGGGCCGTAGGTTGACCAAACCTGCTGTGCCCCACCAACCCCGCTGCCCAGTTGGTGGCTGGGGTCAGCAGCAGGGGAAAGGAGACTCACTGATCCCGGCCCCCAGCTGGGAAGCAGGGCCAGCCAGGGAAAAATAGGTGCTGGTACGCCATACCAGTGCATACCGACTCAAATAAAGCCCTGAATATTTCTGAATCTGGAGTCGTAGTGGGTTAGTTCACTAACCTCCCCTCTTTGGAGACCTGTATTTAAAGGATGGTAGCCCTCTGTATGAAGTGGGCTGGTTTTCCTAGTTTATATATGGAATAATAATTAGCATTTTTATAGTACTTTTAGTTTTCATAGATCTTATAAATTTTATCTAATTCATCCTCATAATATCTATGTGAAACAGAGTTGAAAAAATGAACATGGGGTTCAGCCTTCAGTCATGATTCTCACTGCTTTGAACAGCCTTTTCACAAAATAGTTCGAAAGTTGCTTTAATGGTATAGCTGTGGATTTCCCCTAATCAGGGGAATCCTTAGGGGGAACAAAGACAGCATAGGGACTCCTATTGGATACCCATTTTGGATGGGTAGGGTAAGGAGCAGCCTGCCATAGAGTGGAAAAGGAAGGTGCAGGCTGGTGCTCATAGTGCTCTATCTTGTCCTTGACTGGCTCAGTGTCCCGAGTAGGACTGCTTCAGCTGCCTTTTGGCCTTTAGCCAAACCAAGATCAGGGGGACAGAAATGTATCTTACAATCACTTTTCCCTCTTCCTCTGCTGAACTGCACCAAGTGTAAATCTGATACACCTGAAATTGAGCCCACTATATCATTTTGGATAGAGTGACATGCTATAATTGACAGTCTCAAAAGATGCCTAAAACCATAATTGCAAAGGTGTTGAATGTAAGGATTGAGGTAAATTGTCAAATCTCTTATGGCAATTTTGCACACCCCCTTTCACCATTATAACAAACTGATGTCAGTACTATTAGCCCCTTACTTTCATAGGCTATGTCTAGACTGGCAAATTAGTTTGAATTAAGGAAGCTTAATTCGAACTAATTTAAGCCTTGACTACACTAGGCTTTCATTAGTTCGAACTAATAAATTCGCTTATACTTTTCGAAGTAAGGGTTAATTCGAACTAGTTAGTTCGAATTACCCCAGTGTGGCCCTTGGTTAGTTCGAACTAAAATTTGCTAGTTTGAATTACGTTAATTTGAACTAACTAAAATTAGTTCGAATTCGTTAGTTTGAATTAACTAATTGGAACTAACTTTGGTAAGTGTAGACATAGCCATAAACAGTAAATTCACTTGTGCATTTCTAATGAAAAGAAAAAGCAAAGAGAACTACATTTAATACATTCAAAAAGTATCAGGTTTCTAACATGTTATCACAGGAAGTCATGCTTGTGACATACTTACAGAAAGAGAAGTATGCAGAACAAGAAGTCTAGGAAGCCTGTTGAAGAATTCATATATTATAGCATGTTGGAATGATAAGAATAAAAATCAATTGAGTGGGGAAGAGCTGAAGTACTTTGCCTCCATTTGCTTTGAGTCACTAATTTAGAATAATTGGCATAGTAACAAATTACATAAATGAGGTGGATACACAGAGATATAGTTTGAGCAGAAAGCTCTGCATATTTGGCATGTTTTCTATTTTGATATTTCTTGCCAATTAGAACAAGTAACTGTGTCCCTCAGTAGGTCTCTTCCCTACCATTTTCTTATGTAGTAGAGCCTGTCCACCTGCACTACTCAGTTGAGGGTGTGAGAAGAGTCAGTGATTGCTACAGAGAGGGATTTAGAAAGCCAAAATCCTCTTCTTTATCCCTATTTTATTTCCTAGCTGTTCTCTCTCTTCTCCCTTGCTTGGCCCTCCTGGACTTTTCACTGCTAGGCTTTGGGGGACTAGGGCGAATAGCCATATTCCAGTTGCTTCATGCCAATATGACTTCAGCAGGAATGCAGCAGGGAGAGCAGAGAAAGAGAAGCAGCTGGATTGTCTGCAGTTTTTCTGCCACATCGTCCTCTGATGCTCAGGAAGAGAAACTGCAAGGACATCCCTGCAGCCCTACTATATAAAAAACATTCCAGATTGGCAGGGCGGGAGGAATGCCAAGATTCCCAAAGATGTCAATGTCATGTGGATTATGTAACAAAGTTCAACTCTAGTTCTGACAGTAATTCACTCTGTGGTCTTTGCCAAGCCACATGGAACTTACTCCTGCTCACTGTATTTCAAGTGGTCCCAGCTGTCTTTGATTTCAGACTTAGGCAGGCAGGAGGCATTTAGCACTTTATAGGATTAGACCAGTCACCTTCTCTGACTCAATTTCTCTAAAATGGCAATAATCCCATTTACTAAGCTATCCAACAGGAATAATGTGGGGGTTTGTTAGCTAAAGTGACCCTTTGGGATCGTTCAGGGCCTATCCTGAGATTTAGAATTTACAGAATCTAATATTAATACAATTATTTTCATGCATTTTACAACTCTTGAAAGATAAACTTGATTTCTTTTTGTTTGGATTTACTGGTTGCCCAGCAAGCAGAGTAGTTCTAGTGTAGGAGCAAAATAGTAAGAGTTCAGTGATAAAATAATAGAAAAAGTAAATTAGATTTTTTAGATTTGTTTTTGTTTTTGTTATTTAAGGCTCTAAGCCTGCAATGAGATTTGCCTGGGGAGATGCCTGTGATTGCAAAGAGCTTTATCTAAGTCAGTAGTGAACCTAGGAACCACCTCATGAAGATCATATTACCAGACTGTGGTCTAAGATATTATAGTAACCAAATAGTAATATTTGTATTTTTCAGAGCACATTACATTTAACCTGATAATTTGCTCCTCGTGTTTGTAGAGCTCTCTGACGGTGAAAAGTATGACAATAGTGCTAAATATTATTGTCACACCCACTCATAAAGTGCATATTAATACTCAGTAATATTATGACCAAGATAGGATCAAAAAAGCCACTTGGTGACTTTTTTAGGCAATTATGCCAATGCCATGCCATGATAAATATAAGAAAAGCAGTCATGTAATTTTCAAGGTCTTTATTACATTTTGAAAAGTTAAAATTTTCACACTCAGTATCTGTATTGAAGGGAAGGTATTCACAAACCAACTTGCAATTTATTTTCCTTAATGTGTGTAACTAGTTAAGTTGACCTAAGCAATATCTTATGCGTATATGTATGTCTAAAGAAATACACAAAACTCTGTCATTCACTTCAAGAGATAAACCAAGGGAGAATGAAATGATGTACTCTTCCAGCAACAGCATCTGGCTGTCTGGTAGGCACCATCTATAGGGGTCCCAGTGAACATAATGTTTGAATAGTCTCCTAATCCATTAATTTGTCATGATGCTATGAGGCTGGGATTCTATCCAGACATGTTTAAATAATTTATTAAAATCCTTCACTCTTTGCAATCCTCTCTTAAAAGTTTTGAATGAAGTTTTTCTAGTATGGAAGCAACCCAGAATCACATGAAATATCTGAGGTCAGTCCCCATGTTCCCTTGGAGGGAATTGGCAACGGCTTTGCATACTGTATAGGCAAGAGGAAGGGTCCTTTCTTCTCTCACTGGTTAACACTGAAGGCTCAAATCAGCCCCGCTCAGCTCAAAAGCATTGTTACAGAGTGTAGGGAGAAAATGGGCACATAGGAAGGATATAGAATAAAAAGAGGATCCCAGAGAAATCAAACTCTTTCCCTCTCAAGTAGGGCTTTCATAAACACTATTTTAAACTGCACCTGGATTCCACTTGCAGCTAGTGCAGCTCACAGAAGATTGGTTTAATATGATTGTGGGAGAGACAGGACTTCTAGCAAGAGAGTCTCTATAATGGATCTTCTGTTCAAGAATTTTCTTCCCTCCTATTTTTACTTAAGGACACTGTTTCGTGGAGGTTTGCTGAGGCATATAGGCTGACGTGTTGTTATTATGGTGGCTTTTACTGTACCAGGCAGGCATATGTGAAGCTGTGTGGGAAGTTCATTACAAACATTGTCTTTGATACTATATATCTCTTTATAAGAACATTCAGAACAATACATGGGTGCTTTAACGTAAAGCTTAATAAATAAACACGACTAGAAAGATTATTTTACTTTACTTTTAGTTTGTGATTATTCACTCCTTTGTTTATTGCTTGTTTGTTTGTTCAGTTCCTTCAGATGTGTTTTTCATAAACTCATTGTGGAAGGGATTTTATGAGTATCTAGGGAAAAGGCAACCTGCTACTCTAACTGTCGACTGGTTCAATACTACAAGCAGCAAAGTGAATGCCACATTCATCGAATCATCCAATGTACAACTTAAACTATCAGGTAAGCTCAGAATTAAGTAGCAGAAATATCTGAGGTTTTTTTTGCTGTTTCAATTGATCAGATTTGTCATGTTTTCTGCTTTTGTGAACACTCAACACTACCATTAGAATCACATCAAGATATCTTCTATGATACGGGTCATTAATGGATTATGCAAAACGGAAATCCTGATCAATGTGTTTCCATTAAAATTCTTTTCATTGTGTTTTGTAAGAGTAAAAATGCTGAAATGAGTGTCCTGCTCAAATTCCAGTTTTGTCAGTTACATTTTGCCATGTTTAGTTCTCCCAGAGTTTCAAATAATCAAAGTATTTGTTTCATTTCTTGTCCCAAAATGTTGTATAGTGTCACCATTTGCTATTAAATCATTGTTATGCTAAACTCTGAAGATAGTTGCATTTCAGCAGTAGGCAAAGTCATACACACGATTTATAGTTTGTATGCTAGGATCTGTTAAGATTAAAAGATCTATAAAGGAATATATTATTTATTATTTTTACTTATTTTTAAAGGAGAGAAATCTTTACATGAACTGTGTGGGGTTAATTACAGAATTCAGAAAATTATATGTTCCTTTTTGGGATGCTGATTTATGTTCTGATCTAGCAGTGTGATCAAAGTTGTATTTTAAATGGCAAATATCAGTTACATGCATCTTTCCTCATTGAAGGGCAGCAGTTATCTGCCAAATAGAAAGGCATCTTTCACTGAAACTTCGCTGTTTACTGCAGTAATACAGCATTTCAGCAATTCCAAGGCCAGGCTGGACCATTGTGATCATGTAATCTGCCCTACTGTATAACACAGGCCACTGAACTTCCCCAAAATAATTCCTAGAGCAAATCTTTTAGAAAAATGCCCAAATTTGATTTAAAATTATCAGAGATAATGAATCCACCTCAGTAAATTGTTCCAATGATTAATTATTCTTCATTCAAAATGTATGCCTTATTTCCAGTCTGTAGGGACAAAACATATCTCTCTGAAATTCAGACTGACAGTACTATTGCATCCAGGCAGGACTTCAGTACACATTCAGGATTTCTGAAACTGTCAATGGAGAAGCAAGTGTTCTTGATAATTTATTATTAAAGTTGAAGTCAGTGCAGAAACATCTTATTAATCCTATTTATTATGGTTGTACTTAAGAGACAACCAAGAATGTGGCTGTATTGTGAAAGATATTGCTCAGACACAAAATAGTAAACAGTCCCTGCCCCAAAGCGCTTACACTCTAAATAGGCAAGATATATACAGTGTACAAGAATCAGTATATGCAGTACAAGCTGAGAAAACAACATGATGTCAGCAAACATATTAGTTCCAGTCCACATATGTTTTAAAGGCAGGGAGGGCTAAGCTAAATGAAAATGGAAGGGAAAGGGAATGAAAGGGATATGACAGAGAAGAAGAAGGTAGCAGAAGCAAGTGTGTAGTGAAGGAGAGGGGGAAAAGGGAAGGGAAGTTGGAGCAAACAAACATTCATCAGAGGGCAGAGAAAGTCCAGTCAAAATTGTGAAAATTCTCTGTGTCCAGTAGCTCTTGCATTGGCTGCTTCTGTTACCAGCTGTAATCTCTGGCTGGGTCTTTTTTGCAGTTTTTTCCAAAGCCACATGCTGGTGGAAGGAGAGGAGGAAGAGGACCAGGAGGCACCACCTAGCTCCAGGTGCCCCAGAGAGTTGAGGGTCCTTTAAGGTGCTGTGGTGAAGGGTGGCTGGTCTTGTTTTATTCCCTGATTCTCAATGCAGCAGTCCCTTATTCTGATACTGTTTAGAGTATAAAGAATATCCTAGAACTAAATTTATCTATGTAGTATAGAATATTTTTTCACAACAGATGCTTGTTTGACTCATGAAGGTCATTAAAATAAACTCTTTAAAATGTTTGCCAAATGGAATACCATTTAAAAGACTTTAAAAGACATATTTTACTCTTTTCTCTTACTAGGTGTTTACAAGAAAGAAGAGGCTCATTTGCTTTTGAAAGTCTTTCAAATTAAAGGACCCGTGGAAATTTTTGTAAGCAAGTTTGACAATGACAACTGGGCACTTGATGGCTATGTAAGTAAATCAGAATCGATTAATGTTCTTCTTATTAATTAATTCTTCTTAATGTGCCTCTTCTTTCCGATATCTTTTTTATTATGATTGTTGAATACAGCAGTGTATAGAACATGCCAGTATTTTTCGTTTCTAAAAAATACGTATATACTATATCCATCTGCCATGCCGCAATGTTAAGATTTCTACTATGCTATAAAGAAAAATAAATTAGTATACATATTTTCCTATCGTTTGTGGTTTATTTTAGAGGCAGTGGGTGAGGGTTTATTTTTCCTTTTATAAATATCACTTTTTCTTTGTTATTTTATAGATAATTAATTGTACTAAAAGTATATGTTGAGGAGAGTTGTTGTTTTTAGGATATAAGAATGAAGTTTTGAAGCTACCCAAAGATAGGCTGATGGATTGTGTATATAATGCAGGAGTTGTCTTCCCTTGTTAAGAAATAATACAGGTGTGACTCAGATTTAGTAAAATTGGTGTGTAATTGTTATGGAGAGGTATTTATGTTACGCTAACATCTGGAGAGGTATTTCCTGGTTTGTATGCTTGATTTCACTTATAAATTTTACCCTTGCATTTTTCTTTTGCTCAATATTCAACGATGACTAGAAATGACCAAATAATTTATTTTTATTTTGGTTCTGTGGCCTAATAAGAAAAAAAATGTTTTAGCTAGACATGAAATGATTTTTTTTTCAAGAAAGAAAGAAAGAAAGAAAGAAAGAAAGAAAGAAAGAAAGAAAGCGTTTTGGGATCAAACAACACTTCTGTTTGATTGAAAACTTTTTTTTTTCTGTTTTGTTTTGTTTCATTTAATTTCTGGGGAGTTTTCCCTCCACTTTCTGTTCTTTTTTTGCTTCTTTTAAATAAATCTAGCTAAATTCCAAAAGTCAACATCATTTTAAAATCACTTCTTCAATTTAAAACAAAACTCAGATGAAAATAGAAGCTCTATCAGTTAAAACTCACAAATAGATTTAGTGGACCCAAAGCTACATTTTTTTAAGAAAAAAATATTTATCTAAAAATTTCACACAACTCTAGTGACATTTAAAGATTTACTAGTTTTACTTTAGATTTAAAAAATAAATTCTTCACTGTCTGCAGTATTCTCTTTTCCTTTACAATCCTTTGTATACAGAGCACTCTGGATATTGTAAATGTAGAGGGTATATACACTAATTTAGTTATCTAAGTCAAGTGGAAAGATAAATATTTAAGATTTTAAGAACCTGCCATTGTATGCAAAACTCTTGTTCAAAATAAAAATGTTATTCTGAACTGTTGTTTTTTAAAACTTTTCTTTGGTCAATAGCTATGATTTTTAAAATGTATAGATTTGAAGCATAAATGTTACCCTTACTTGTCAAAGGATAAAAATGACTGAATTATAACTGACTCAAAATAATTATTCTATATCAGACCCAGATTGAATGGATACGCTGTCAACTGCAGAATTGATTATTACTACTTTCAAACACCTTCCTCCTATTTTCATACTCTCTAGGTATCATCAGGGCTTGAAAGAGGTGTGTTTACTTACCAAGGTGATATGCATGGAAAAGATTTTGGAAAATTTATGCTCCAAAGGCAAGGTAAGACAGCATTTATGGTTTTATCTATTGTGTTTTATCTACTTGGCATTTATAACAGTAGAGGTATTAAATGACTGTGCCAGCTTCTTAACTGAACAAAGCATATTTATTTTGGGAGATTACTCCCATAAACCTTACAAATGCTCTAAACTACTTAATAATTTAGTTTAAATGTATAATTAAAATTCTAGTTGAACTATGTAATGATATTGTCTCATTTTTGATGCTATAGCAACCTAATAGGATGACCACAGGATGCTCCTATAAAGAACATCAGTGCAAATGTACATGCAGTAATGTAGGATGATTGTTTTATTTTAAATTGTTTTTTTCAAAGTAGTGAGGCTGTCACATGTTGCTAAACCAATTTCTGTTCAGCTGTATAAATGATATAGTTCAGAGAGCATAGCCCTTTGAATTTAAGAACAAAGTCAAACAGTTTTTTAATATTATCCAGTGTGTGCTTGCTTGTTTGTGTGCATGTGCATGGGTGGATTTTATTTGGCTGTCCCCTTTTTTAATGAATCTTAGTCTGATGTATAGTACAGGTATAAACTTGAATGTAGTAACAGCTGGTTAAAAACTAGGTATTGGCTGCCTCATGCAGTCCCACTGTAGATATAATGACATTGTGATCCTGGAACCATTATAAATCTGTTTAAATACCAGTAGGACCTACTAGTCAATTTTGTTTACATCAATCAGTGCAAAGAGAGGCTGGAGAAAGAAGCTCTATCAGTGTGTCATGTTGTTAGAAATTGTCAGTAGCTAGAGCTCCATTAATCTCCACGGAGCCATGCCATTTGACATCAATTGAGTATCTGGCCCAAAATCCCTTTACATTTTGCCAAAACTCTCCTATAGTTGCTTGTTCTATCAGTCTGTTCATCTGTGTGTGTGAGAGAGACAGAGACTTGGACCATGATAACTTGGATACCTCTTCCCTGATTCTTACCGACATACTGTGAAAGCAGAGCATCAGGGGCCTGTTCAGACTTGTATCTTGTGTAGCAGCCCTTGATGTCTCATATATACCAATTGTTTCTTTTGCCTTAGCCATGATTTTAAAGGTATATTCATGGTTCTTACAGTTATCCAGTTATGCATCTCAATCTGTTTAGCCTTAATCAACGATGTCATGAGAAGAATTAGGGCAATCAGCAGAACAGCTTGAAATCTTGGGTTTTCTTATACTGCCTTTGGAAAGAAAATACATTGTTTTAAGTTTCAAAGGCATTTCCATCAGTGCATGGGAGCCGACTTTGAGTATCAGTCCCAAGATGAACAGCAGCAGCCTCAGTCTGCTTTGTCTCTCACATCCCAGACTGAAGACTTTTTTTTCAGCACCCCTGAGCCCTGCAACAGCTTTACCTTTTGGGAAGCAGCAATGTTAACATCTCAACTGACAGCTTCTCCGAATACTAATTCTCTTCTCCTTTCCTTTTTGGGAGGACCTACTAGTCAATTTTGTTTCCATGTGACTGTCCATCACAATGGACTGCTGTCCAACTCACTTGAGCTCTGCTTAAGAGCCAAGATCTAACAGTGAAAACAGAGAAATTGACTTTCCAGCCAATATGGATCTTAACATTTGTAGGAGCCACCTTGCATTCCTTCCTCAGTGTTGTTGTAAGGATTCAGCCAAGTGGATGACCAGGTCTTTCCTCAGACTGATGATTTCTTATACTTTGTGACCGCTTTCAAAAGTCAAATCATGGCACCTTTTTAGTTCTGGCCAAGCACCCATTATTCCCATGTGTATGCGGTGTCTGCTATAGTCTTCCTCAACCCAAAGTGTGCTTGAAGGAAAAACATGTAGTGACCAATTTTTAGCTCTGATGATAGACACAGGCACAAGTGCTGGAATTATGGATTCAGAGGGTGCTGCCTGCTCTTTGTTTCTTTGGAGAAAAATCCAAAGGGGATAGAGATCTGTGTCAAGAAATTATCTAAAGAGATAAAACTGTATCTAAATGTGCTACAAGTGGTCAGGAGTAATAGGACTAATCTATCAGATAATTAGTCATCTCCACAGGATATCTTTATCTCTATGAATAGTCAAAAAGATGCATAGAGTTCAGTTACCACATTTACTTAATTTAATTTTCTCTTATCTCATCTCTGAACCAAAGGGGATGATTGCTCCAAAAGAACTCCCCTGACTCATTTCTCCTAGGAATTGCTTCTTACAAACCTTATTAAATGGCAATTTCATGAGAAAGGGAAATTACTTCCTGTGATGTTCCTCTCCTGCTACCTGATCTGGTGCGCTGCTGTGCCTCCCCAATTGCCCATTCCTGGACCCCGAGTTGCCTTGCTTTGTTAGGTGGACCCCCACTCCTAGGTCAGTCCACACTAGCTGTAATTGGTCCCAGGCAATGGGTGTGCGCTCTTTAGCCACTCAAGGGCACTCTCCCAGCGAACACCTTCAGCCATTAGTCCATCAGTTTAAGAAAGAAACTGAAATGTGAACTCCTTCACACTCTCTAAAATCCATGCAGTGTTAGCTAAAACAAACACCAGTCTATTGACTAAAACATTATTTTAATTGAGAATGTACAAATTGATAAGCAATGAATTAATCAAGCAGTCAGGAGTTAATCACTATCAAAAGAAATCTAAGAAGCATTCTAACCTAAAGTTTACTGTTCTAGTTATATCCAATCTTACCCCCATGGCTGGTAGGTGATGGTTATACAGCCTAGTCCTTCCGGCAATCTGGGCAGGCACAGTTCTTGGAAGTTGTTTCAAGATGGAGATCCAGGCAGCAAAAAACCTCTCAGTTCAAAGTTTGACTATTTTTCTTTGTGCAGAAAAGGCGAGTAACACCCCCTTCTCCGGCCAACATGCTACAGACCTTTAGCTAGTCTGCTGCTGTTCATATTTTCTCTGGATATATGTTTGCAGCTATGACTGTTTATGTGCTGCTGGGAAACTGCTCTGATTGTCTCCCCTCTCCTTGAGTCGTGTAAAACCCATAGGGACATGTTCCAAAGGGGTAGCCATGTTAGTCTAGTTCAGCAAAACAAACAATGAGTCTTGTGGCACTTTTAAAGACTAACCAATTTATTTATCTCATGAGCTTTCGTGGGAGAAAATCCCACTTTGTCAGACTTTTGAAGATGGAGAACTTACAGAATGGGAGGAAAAACAAATGCAGAGAAATGTAAGTCATAGGATCAAGTCAGATTATTTCACCAAATCAAAGCAGTTGTTTAGATTCAAACAGGGTGGAACAACATATTAGAAGGTGGGGAAGTAGAGATAAGGGAAAGTCACTTATTATAGTGAGAAAGCCAGTTCAAATTTCTATTCAAGCCTCAGGTAATGGTGTTAAATTTGCATATGAATTCTAACTCTGTAGTTTCTCTTTGAAGCTTTGATTTGTAATTAAGTTGCTTAAGTGCAGCAATTGACATGTTTCACATCTGTATACATACATTATGCTGCAGGAAACATGCTACCATAACAATAATGTAGGGTATGTTATGAATATTCCAAAAAGGACTTTGTAGGGCATATTTTGCATTAAACCATAGAATTACATTTCAAAAATTAATGGGAAAGTTACACAATTCATACCCAAGGGATGCAGGCAGTAACAGTTCTGAATAACTAGTTTTCTGAAAATATTGCCTCCCACAGTCACAGTGAGCCTTCTCTAGGGCACCATAGCTTTTATGCATTAGATGGAGAGGAATTCAGGTCAACTCTGAGAAGTAGCCTGTTCATTTCTCATAACCGATATTCATGAATCCATGGGAATTTTGGATATGTGTACACCCCAATAGTAAAACTGTATTTGAATGGTTCTAAGATTGAGATACAAGGTTGCAAATTTTAAAGTGTGGATCTACAGAGGCAGTATGTTTGGCCAAATAATGTTTCCAAATGAAAAGAATATTGATTTTAACAGCTATAAAATATGTAATAAAACAGTAGTAATCTTACTGCTTGCCCATATCACTGGGGAATATTAATTTCTCTATAAGTAAAGTGATTTCTAAATGATAAGGAATGCTTTCTTAATAGTGAAAAGCAACTTAAATTATCTTTTAGCCTATCTATGGATTCTTTTTCTTTTTTTGCATTGTCATGCGGATATTTTCAGTTCTAAGACTTGCTTGCAATCATCAGTATTTGTAGAGAACTGAGAAGCACAATGGGTTTTCTCATTTGTCATCATGATAACGCTGTCAGAAGAAACACACATTTCACATCAGCGTAGTTCTAATCACAACCAACTCTGAAATTATTCATAATAAATAGAATAGATGATGTTGAAATATTTTTGCGTGTCTTACATGAATAAAAATCCATAAAATTGAAAATTACAGCAAAGCCTCTTTTGGAAAGAAGAAAGTATACATTTTTCCAAAACTCAATCTGAAAGATAAGCAGCATTTCTCCCCATGATTAAATTCACTTGTAGCTAAAAATTAAGCTTACAAATGGTATTTTTGAGCCATTTCTAAAGCAAGAGTTTTGTGATTTTGGTAGTATGGGAGGACACTGCAAGAGCAGATAAACCATTTTCTACCTGTTTGTTTACTGAATTGACAGTAGGTAACTAATCATCTATAGGTAACATCATTTTAAATAAATAAATAAATAAAAGGTAGCCCCAGACTTCTCTAATTTACTGTGGCTGCTTATGGTTCTAAAAGGCCTTTCTGTCAGCTGGAGACTGCTGGCACGCACACTCTTCTCCCCATCTTTCCTTTTCCATACTAGTGCTGGCAGTGAGGAGAGGTAGAAGACTTTTCTGGCTGCACCCTCCCACCACTCATTAGCATCTAAAACAGTTTTATAGCTGCTTTGCACTGCTGAATGCTCTGCTCATGACATTTCATTTGTAACCATAAACCTTTTCATGCTAATTATCAAATTGGAATTTAAAAAATAATGGAAACTGCTTTATGATCTCTTACAATTGGCTCATGTTTTGCCACTGTCACTTATTACTTCATCATGTTCTTTAGTAAAATGATGCTGGGAGCAGAAAGTTGAAAAATGCCAATTGTAAGTTGAAAATTTGCTCTACTGGGAATGTAACAGGAACTTTACAATTTCTACATAGTCTTGGCAGATAATTACAACTTCCTTGGAACATTTACTCATATTATGAGTTATTATAATATTACTTATATTGTGGCAATTCCCAGCTTCAGGCGAGTTTTATCTGTCTTAGACTATCAGTAAAAAAGGTGTTAATCTCATAATTTTGATCCAGTTTAAATCAACAAAACCTCAGGAATTAAGACTAGTTTTAACTTACAATTATAACAGTGTATTGAATTAAAGAGAGACAAATACATAAGATCAACAGGTTAGGTTATCTCAGAGATAGTGATGGTGATGCTGATGAGCACCACAGACCAAATTGGATCCAAAGGATCATTTATAATCTATTATGTGGCTGTATAATTGTTGTAATCAGTGTTGTCCTTGGGGGAGGGAGGGCGAATGGGGTGATCGCCCCAGGCCCCACGGTTATGTGGGCCCCGTGCTGCCCCTCTTCCAGCTGGGGGCAGTGCAGGGCCCATGCCTCATCTCCCCCCCCTCCACAGCCGTGCTTTGCTTTGCCGCTGCTGTCTTTGGCAGCGAGCTAAAAACAGCAGTGTGGGAGGCTTCATCCAGCCTCTCGCCCTCGGCCAGCCCTCCCTGCCCCCAGGGTGGAACAGGCAGGCTCTGGGGTGGGGCAGTTAGTGGGGCCCAGCCTCTCTGGACCGGGCTGGCCCGGCCAGCCCCACATGGTCAGCCCCAGCTGGGCAGCAACATGGCCTCAGCCGGGACAACCCCACAATGGTGGCCTCAGGTCCCACTCCCTCGCTGGGGTGCCGGAGGCTGGGCCGGCTCCCACTTGTGGCCGCAGCCTCGGCTGGGGCCTGCTCCTGCGGCACCGGCCGGGGACCCGAGGCCGCGCTGCCGCTGGGAGCCAGCCCTGGCTGGGGACCTGAGGCCGCGCCGCCGCCAGGAGCCAAGGCTTGCCGGGCTCCTGGGGGTGAAGCGGGTCAACCCGGGCCTCCCTTCCCCCCCTCCAGGTTGGGATGGGGTGGGGCCCCCCCAAGCCAGCTGGCCCTGGGCCTCGCTCCCCCAGGGATGGCTCTGGTTGTAATTACTTATACACACACACACACACACACACACACACACACACACACACACACAGCTTTGCATACATATACAAAATGTTAATAAAATGTCCATGAAAATACACAAATGTTTCTCCCAGCAATAAAACAGAGCTAGTACTGATGCACTGAAGCCTACACATTCTTACTTGCACGCAGCTATATAGAAGTTTGACTTCAGTGAAGATACTCCCGATTAACACTGATGTAACAGAGATAAAAAATTGATCCAAGCCATAGTGAACAGTTTATTGTCTTGAAAATGAGCTTCTCCTCACCATATCTTTGGGCACAGGAGATAAGCAGAGGCATGCTCCCCATAATTACTGGGGACAAAGAAATCCTCCAACTCTAAGACTGCAGTTGTGGGGAGCAAGCCCCTGCTGGGGCCTGGGCAGTTGGCAGAAAGTGAGCTCCTGCCTGCCCCGGGAGGGTTCATAGAATGTGCCCCCAGGAGAGGGGTCAAAGTAAAATTTCTGTATATACCTCTGTGGACAAGATTATAAACTTCCATCACTTGATGGAGGATTCAGACATTGAAAAATGTATATTTCTAATACGTTTCACCTAACTTAATGAAGTGAGCTAAGTCTCCATTCCAGCTGATCCAGAGATTTCCGAGTGGTTTTCCATGATTTCAGTGGGAGTTTGAATTGAATCCTAAATTAGATACAGTAGTGATAAATAAAATAACTATTACAAAAAGTGTAGAACTTTAACAGCGAACTATTCTTAAATATAGAATCTTATCAAAGCAGCTTCTCTGATTCCCGTCTTTCCCTCTACATCCCCTTCTGCAAACACAGAATTTCAGGACGAAGGTGTTTGTTTGTTTGTTTGTTTGTTTGTGAGTGGAGTTTGTGTTCAAAAATAATGCTTGCAGCTGAAAATGCTTTTTCAGCTTCAGTTACGATCACTTATCTTTTCCACTGTAAAAATGACTATAAAATTATAATGATTCTGTCATCTCTATATAATATTTTCTTAACATCTTCTCTGATTGGTCCTTCCTTTTTTCCATGTGAACTATATCTATCTCACCACTGCTGTTATTCTCCCTTCTGTTTCAGGGTTTGCTGTATTTGCTAGTTGTGACTATTTTTCACATTAGATTGTAAACTCTTTGCTGTCTTTCTATATCTATAGTACCAAACACAATACTGATTGGGGCCTTAGAGCGCTTCTGCAATAAATAATGATATATTTCATTTTATAAATAATAATTATATTAACAAAGTTAGTAAGTATATGATTGCATTACCTTGTAAAATTATTATGAATATTTTGTCTTTCAATCATTATTTTTAAAGATAACTGTTGAATCACTACTGATAGTTATTAATGATAAGCGCTTTAATCTAACATATTTTTAACTATTTTATTTCAAAATGAAATGCACACTTCCCTCCAGCATAGTGCACTTCAATCTTTCTTCCATGAGAAAACATCTGAATTTTCCCCTATGGTATGGTGGAAAGTTACAGAATTTACCTCTTCTCTGTCTTTTATTTTCAGGTCCTCTAAACACAAATACAGATCATTCCAACCACTATTATGGCACAAACAGCAGTTCTGTTGCAGCTGCCATCCTGGTACCATTCTTTGCTCTAATACTATCAGGGTTTGCATTTTACCTCTACAAACACAGGTACTGTAAATGTCATTTTTTCAATAACCTAACTAGATTTTTTATTATTATTATTATTTTTAATTTGAATGGGCAAATGTTCTATTAGCTGGGGAATTTCATGGTAAAGCTTTTTAATGTATCTTCTCTAAAAAAGACAGATATGTCTGCATTCTCCCACATAGGGGCTTAATACAGAACAGTTCTTAATGGTGAACTCGTGGAGAAATGAATCATTGTGTTAAGGAGCAAAGAGCTGTAAACCTTTTTGGTTCGTTAGACTGAATCAGATTGAAATTTCATATCAGATAACTTATTCATTCATTTGAGGACTTTATTAAATAGAATATATGATGCTTCTTTCAAACTGCTTATGAGTATTAATTATAAAAGCTAGGAAATCTATAAATCACATGAGAGAACAGCGTATAATGAGCCTACTTATATTATATGCTGAGTAAGCACATGAAAATCGCTTCTAAAATTGGCATAGCTTCTACTAATATGAAAATTATGCATGTTGAGAAGATAATGTCAACATAAATCCCTCTATTTTGTCAGAATTTTGGTTAAAGAACCCAGTAATGTGTATCAAATGTACTTTTGCTCAAACAAATTGGGTATTATTGGGCTAGACCTTTCTGGAATAGAACATCTTTTTGTGACCAGCAGCAATATCGTTTTGGCCTTCACCAGTTTTACTTCCTGCAGGTAAAGCATTGTAAACAAAGTTGGTTTACAAAGCAACAATTTCCAAAATGCTGTTTACAAGAACTGTCATTATTATTTTAGCTCTTTGATTCTTCATCCTCATTTCATCATGATAGCTCATGATTGCAAGAATGTACAGAGATTAACTGAAGTCCATCGTTGACCTGTGCCGTAGTTTCATAAAATGGCTGGCTACCTAACTCAGTATTAGGTGGCATGGCGAGACCAAATTGATAAGCGGTTTGGACTTGCGGGCTCCAGTGAAAATGTTATAGATCCTGTGGTTTAACGATATCGCTGACTGAAGAAACTATCCAAGAAGAATCTGCTCTCCAATCAAGAATCTACTTCTGGGAGAGATTGTGCTGTCTAACTTTACCAACCCTCAGGGTCTTCATTCCCATTCAAATCCCATTCCACAAAGGAGAAATCTGTTCTACAGGGTCAAGAAACCCACAGGAGATCATCTTGGAAGCTGGAAAGCAAAAGGCAAGAGCTGCTGGACTATGAGTCTACTTTTAGAAAGGGGGATCTGAGCTTTAAACTAAATTCAAAGATCTTACTAGACTTTTAGCCAAAAGCTCTTATTGGACTTTAGTTTAAGGAAGTTTGTTATGTGATGACTGGAGGCCAAATCCCCATTGGAGGGATATTTTCCTTTCTATTTAGTCAAAAATTTGAATGAGAGAGCTAAAACTCAGCAGTATTTATATTGTTTATGGAGACCTGCCTGTTTTTATCACATAAAAATAAATGAGTGATTTGAATAAGGGGATGTTGCTCAACTTGATCTTTAACTGACCATTTACCCTTTCTGTATTTTCTACATATGCTATTCCAATAAACCAAGATTTTTCGGCAGATCATCAGTGTCATATTCAAGATCACTTTCAGAATCTAAGGAATTGATTACTGAAACTCAGATCCATATGAAACAAAATAGTAACTGTATCCATTGACATCTGATCAGTATTCTCTGTTTTAGAAAAGGCTTCTTAAAGGCATAGCACTGAGCTCTCAGGTGGGGCAGAAACACTAAGGTAACTTTAAACTCACAGCCCAGGAAGAGCGTATCTTTAATGTAGCTAGGCTCCTTTAGGAGTTGGAGAGATATCCAACATAATTTAGAAGAGCCTGTATAAACTATGACAAGTTCCTGGGGCTGTTCCAAAAGTCACAGCACAGCCCAGAATCTCCACAATGAAAGCACACTCACCCTGTTTCCAGCTCCATGCCAATGATGAGGCTTATGAGGGGGATTACAGAAAGCAGATGCATGACTGGTTTTTTTGTTTTTTTGTTTTTTTTGTTATGATTTTTTGTTTGTTTGTTTGTTTTTCTTTTCTTTTTTTTTTTTTTTTTTTGAGGGCCTGTGCCAGTAGACTCCTCTCTGAGCTAAAAGAAGGGCTTTGGGGTTCCTTTGCATAATGCCAGCCCTCTTTACCTGGTGTAAAGAGGGAGAGCAGGACTGAGGACCTCACCCCAAAGTGGGCAGCTTTCCAACTAACCAAAACATAAATTGAGAGATATAAAATATACTTACCGTATATTTAGAAAAACTCTGAAATTAAGATTGACCGTATGTTTTGCTATGTCTTACTGGAACAAAAATAGTATAAATTACAGAATTATTTTCAGGTTATCAATGGCCAACAGCTAATGGCCCAAAACTAATTACTATCTACAATTAAATCATTTACAAAAGTTTATGTTCCCACTCTGCCTTGACCAACAGTTATATTCTTAGATATTTTGCTTAAAAAGTTTAGATTTATTAAAAACCAAACTTCTAAATTGTACAATTCTTGATTGATTTTTCTTCCTCAGTTCAGAAGGCATTGCTATTCTTGTGAAAGAGATCTGGGAGCTACTGACTAAACTTTTTCTTGGTTACACATTTCTCAGAAGTACTAATGGATACAAAGCTAAAATTAATTCAATGTAGTATGCTATCATCTGTATCGGACAGCTATAGACTGTGAAATTAATTTCTTTGCTTTTACTGTTAGTTTAATACTTTTGATAAGCATTTTTAATAAAAGAGTAATATCTTTAAAATATGACATTTTGTATTGTGGTTTGTACATGAAATAGTATCCACAAATATCCTTCAAGGGAAATTCATCTTGTTCATAACTGTTGTCCCATCGTAGTTTCTGTAAATGTTGACCAACGTGTGGTCAACCTGTTTATCTAAAGTTGGACACACAAATCCATAGTAAGGCAATTAAATAAGTGTCCTTGTCAGTTGTATCTGTTAGTTGCCAGTTTTTACTAAACATTAGGCCATTTAGTTAGGTATTTAAATATGGAGTTGGATGCCTAACTTTACCAACCCAGTGTGAAAATATTTATCTAATATTTTTCAATCCATTTAACCCAAAACTCCTCCATCCCTCTATACTTTCCTTCTTCGTTCTCTCCTCCACTAGTTAATTTCCGTATAGTATATATGGATGATACACTTTCCTTCCCAATTCTGCAGCCCAAACTAAGTTGGTGATAGAGAAAAACCCTCCTACTTCATAGAGATCAAGGGAAATTGGCTAATTATATGTGCTACCATGATTCTGATACTACAATCCTGTAAAAATATCACAGTAACTATTAGAATACTTGTACAAAGAGTTTATTTCACCAAAATTCAAATAAGTATTTAAATACTGCAGAGGAATAAAGAGCTGTGTTTTGTTGTTTTTTCATTTCTGCTTATGGCAGTTGTAGGACTGTTTGTGTCTTACAATGAAAATATCAATAGAAAATATGAAGTACTATTAGAGATAATTTTTCCTCCCTTCCCTATTCTAACTCTCTCTTCTATTTTAGCTGTCACTATTGACACTGAAAACAACCTATAAAAATATCGTGCTGCTGACAAGACTTTGCTAGAGAAAATGTACACCTATGTTTCATCTACATTGTTTCTGTTCTTTGTAGTGTCAGCTTAGTCCTAGAAATTTTTCTTCTCACCATATTTGAATATTCCCCCTCACCATTAGGTATTGTTTCAAAACTAGTATGAATCACATGCAATAATTACAATAATTTGCAGTAGTTATGAATTTTTATTTTTAATGTTTATTGATTGCATGTATTTTTTTCTTTCCCTTTTTTCAGAACAAGACCAAAAGTACAGTATAATGGATATGCTGGACATGAAACCAGTAACGGACAGGCTTCATTTGAAAATCCCATGTATGACACAAACTTAAAACCCACAGAGGCAAAGGCTGTGAGGTTTGACACGACTCTAAACACAGTTTGTACAGTGGTATAGCCTTCAGTGCCCAATATGACTGATTCATAGCCATACCTCTGATGGACAAACAGTAATTCCTTTGGTGCCATATACCAGTTTCTCTTCTTCTCTTGGCTTTGCTGCTGTAATCTTTAACATCTTCTGTTGGCCTACATGCAGCTAAATTTTCTGGTAAAACATGACAGTCTTCTGGGGATCAGAAAAAGAATATTTTTTCGTCTTAAAGGTGGATTAAAATGCCTGGCTGCATCTGCTTCAGATCAAGGCACACTCTAAGGAAGACTGTCAAGTCACGCCAATTTGTTATATTTAATGCCTCAGACTTTCATATTTGTATGTGGCTGGATGCCTTTCAATGCAATCTTCTGGGCACTTGGATAAATCCTTTGGGTACTGTGACAAATGATAGCACCACAGATTATCCCCAAGAATAGGAACATTCTGAAGAAAAAAGCTTTCTTGAAGGAAAAGACAACCTTCCTGAAGGTTGCACACACCTACAAATGCTTTACCATTGAAACCTTATTACAATTAAAGCAACCTACGGTACATCTCAGATGTTCATACATAGGGTGGTTTGCAAATTTCCCAGTCACCTGTTGTATTGCAAAATGTTAATGCACAATTTTTTGCACTAGTGTGTTATGAATGACTGAGCAAGATACTGGTAAAAAACATACAGGGTTTATATACACAATTCATTGTATATGAACATTCACTCACTATTGGTCAAGCTATGGAAGAGAGTTTATTTTTGTTCTTTTTCGTTATCTAAATTTCTCTGTGGACATCCGTACAAATAACTGGAGACTTCCAGCCAAAAAGACCCATTTTCTAGGAAATCTTCATTTCCAATAATATTTTCTTCCAAAATCAGTCATTATTGTCAGTATCATACTATTTAACAGCAGGGGGGTTAGCAGCTATTGCTGCTTGCCATGTACAAATGTGAATAGTAATTTATTTTAGATAGCTCATACAACCCGTGAGCCTGCGCTCAGAATACAGTCTTCCCTTTTGCATTTTTTCCATTTTTTTCCTGTGATATATCATTTTCTGATGTTACACTGAACTAAAATACATTACAGTAGCATATGTAAACCCAGTGCAAATTGTCTATAACAAGCTACCAGTACATTTCTACGCAAAAGAGCAAAAGAAAAATAGCTGTCTTTTGTTCTCGGTTTCTTTTGGGTTTTTTTTTTAAAAACACATTGCTGAATACTTTTTTACTCATACAGTTTGACAGAGAAAATTTTGAAATTTGTAAGTATGTATTGTTGGGAGTAATTCAGCTAACATTAGTTCAGGATTTTTTTTTAAATAAAAATAGGAAACAAATATAGTGATGAATAGATTGATTCAAATATCCTTTGTCGAATTACAGGTAATAATGACATATAATTTCCTTTTAATCAAAGATTTTGAGCTCCAAAAATTTGAGTTGTATTGTACTTCAATTCTAAAAAAAACAAAACAAAACACAACTAAACCTATTTATTTCAAAATTCTGAAATCTAGACTTACCATTGATGATTATGAAAAATGTTCCCAGATTCATTATGGGAATTCATTATGAGAGTCTGGCCATTCAACATAACATCGAAAAGAAGTGTTAGCCCAACTGATGATTTCTCAGCTATTGTTGTAGCACAGAAAAAAGTTTCAAAAGTAATCTCTGATCAGCTTAGAAAATTACATCTTTTAGATGGCAAATACCAGCAATATTATGAAGTGTCCTAGGGCCTCCAGCAGTTATGTTCTTTACATGAGAAAGAAAATACCATCATAAAAGCATCACAACAAATGTTTTTCTGACAGTTCCCTGTTCATTTTTGTTGGTGGTAGTTTTGCATATTAAATTACATTTATGTGTTGTATCCTAGAGATCTGTACATTTTCTGAAAAAGAACAAAAATGATCAGATCAAAATCTGTCTCCATTTCCTCCCATTTCTGCTGCACTGTGTAGTAACTTACTTTGTTAAGAGTGAACCTCCCACAGCATATTGAGTCAGGACACAAGCGGCTAAACTGAGATCCCATATGTGGATGCATAAACCTAAGATTTTTGTCAGCTTTTAAAAATGTGTACTATTATTTTGGGCATAGTTTTGTGCTGGCAATGACAGAAAAAATCCCATATTAGAGATTCAAAATGCTAACAAAGCAGCTTGTATTGATCCTAGCTAATCCTATTTTTCCCTTCTACTTGCCAGCAATCTGTCTATGTGCATGGAGGATCACAAGAAAAGAAGGGGGAAATGCATAACAGAAAATAGAGATGTCCGAATAAATTATTATATATTTCATTTTATAGGGGCCTGATCCTGCAAATCCTTTCTCAGGTAATTAGCTCCAGCGGGGTATGTAAGGACTGTTTGCCTGAGAGAACAGATTCTGGTTCAGACCCGTTGATATGGGACATTGTAATTTTCAGCATAGTGATCTAATGCATAAAAACATCCTTTCCCAGGAACTGGGACTGTGTTCTGTACTGGAACTTCAATGCTGGGACCAGATAAAAAGAGCAATCTCATTTTCTTCTCAGTTCTGTGGTCCCTCTTTTTCCATTATAGTGTCATTGCACTGATAAGATTAGATCTCTGACTCCTGCAATTATTTGATGGAAGGATGTGTGTATGTGCAGTTGTACATGGTGCTTCATCTAACTGAATCTCTTACAATATTGTCGAGTGGTCAAATAATGGCATTGAGGAAATCTGCTTTCTGAGGTATCCACCAAAGCCTTTTCCCCAAGGCTGACTAGATCCATGTGCTGGGCAAAGAATAGACGCTATAATTTAAAAACAAAACAGGTTATGTGCTTCAGAGCTGTTTAAAACTGCTGCTTGTATCACACATCTTGCCTTTCTCCAGGCTAGCTGCAATAATTTCTTTTCTTGTGTAAAATATTTTGTAAACAAAAAAGCTGTTATAAAAGGGAGGTAGTAGGAGGGGGTGGTTGGGGAAGAACACCGGCATTATGACCGAGTCAATCTAATTTTCATTCCCAGTATTCCATTCTGCCATTTCACTACATGCTGCTGTGACATGACGTAGGTGCAAAAGAAGTTTTTGTACAGAGATATATTTTTTATGAAGAATTTGTAAAATTATTAAATATGCTGTACTTTTTTGATTAATGTAGGTAAATTGTTAAAATAAATGTTTTTACAATACAAAAGAAAAATGTAATTTTCCCAATAATGTAAAATGTACCCTCTCTAGCTAATTTTCAGTTCTGATCCTATTACACAGTATTAATATTAAAGTGGCCTGTTGAAATACACAGTATTCTTTTTTGACAAAAACAAATAAATATAAAAGATTGTAATATAGCCTGTGCAATGCCACCTATCTTGAAGCAAAATCAAAGTTCTAATTAAATATTTAATTTTAGATTTCCATCTTTGTGTGACCTATTCTTAGAATTTATACTTTTTTTCTTACATCCATATATATTTTTAAATTTCAGGTTTAGATTTTCCATTAAAATAGATTACTAGGTAGCACTTCTTGGCATTTTAAATGAAAACGAGCGATACCAGGTCACGTCAGATACTGGGTACAATTTTCAGAAATGACCTAAGAACTAATTCCCATTTTCAAATGTGATTTAACCACTGAGACACAGATTTTTAAAGATAGTTAAGCATTGATCCATTAAGCATTGTAGCACCTAGGTGATATAAGAACCTAAGTCTCATTTTCAAAGGTGACATGGCCACGGAGGATCCTAAGTCCCATTGATTTTCAGTGAAACTTAGACTTCTAAGTGCTAGATTCACAAAAGGATTTAGGCATCTAACTGTCTCTAAGTCCAACATTTAGGCATAACTGACATTCACAAAACCACTGCTCTCCTACCACCTAACCTTCTAGGAACCTAAATCCCTATATGCACCTTAGCTTCTATTGCCTTGTCTGGTGCCACCATGCAACTAACGAGCTTTCCTCATGCATAAACCCTGAAAGTGTTCTCGAACTAGGCAGTTCCCTGTCTGTGACGCCAAATCCAATCGGCCTACTCAAAGCACACTTAATTCACACAAGACAGAAGTGAGTAGTTTAGTAATTTGTGTGGTCTGGTGGCTGCTTGGTGTGCATATAAGGAATCTCACAGTAGACCGGTGGTTAGAGCACTCACTTGTGATATAAGAGATGCACATTTGAATCTCCAGTATCTCTGCTTTGGTACAGGTAAGTGCATTGGGCTGCTGGTTGGCTGTTTTTCTCTTGCCTTTTTCATAAGAAAGGAGTAGCTTGGATTAGGCATTTAATTCCAGGTTAGAATCCAGAACAGACATAAAGAATTGTGTGGATCTGAGCTCTAAAGCCTGCCATTTTCCTCTGTATTTCACTCTTGGCCAGTTTAGGTAATTCTCCACTCCACTTGTAGGCTCCTAAGAATCCCTTTCTAAGGTGCCTAACTTTCCCCATGTGTTATATGGGGAGGATGAGTGCGCCACTGCCTAAGTTGGGGCTGAATATTGAACTAGGTGGCAGATTGCCTAGGAGATAAGGAGCTGCAGTGCTGAGCATTGCACCATCCAAGTCCCTTCATGGTTATAGATAAAGCCCTATTTGTAAATGAGATTTAGACTCCTAAGTCACTTAGACTCATATCCTCCTATTGAGAGTTAGGTGACTAAATACTTTTGAGGCTCTGAACCATAGAAGCTGTTAAAAAATTTTACTCACTTTTCTATTGGGTGCCAGTATCTTATAGGTGCAGTCATGGTCTGAGTGACCCAGAAGGTATTTTCCATCTTCACTTTCTAAGGCCCCTATTCAATAAATGCTAATACCTCAGTGCTCAAGTTACTTCAATGTAAATGCTCATATTTTTAAAGTTAAGTGCATATCATTTTCAGAGTCAGAGTCACATCCTAAACAAAATAGCTAACGTTCCCTTTTTGGGTCAGATTACCTTGCAGGAAATTGTGAATCACGTTTGTAACTTTACAACACTCTTTGTTCTCTTGGAACTGAATGACAGGAACAGGTTTGGAGCATTTGAAGAAAAATATTAGGGTCAGTGTGAACCATATTTATTGTTTTTCCTTTTCCTCACAATGTATCCTCTAGAAAAGAAATTATTATACTGATAGCTGGCTATTAAAGTTCCTACAATAATTTTCAAAAATGGGTCCAACTTTTCTTCAAATACTAAAATAAACTCAGATTGTCAAGGCCATTGAGAGAGATACCAAGGCACTAACGTGTTCATGATAGCCAGTTCTCCCCCCCAGAGTTAGATATTTACATATAAATTCTACTCCCCTTTAATATTTCCAAGCTACACTAACAGCTTTTGAAGATTTTTTCCCCTTGATTCTATTTAAAATTCTAATGTAAACGTGCTCAGCAGTACAAACTACAGGAGTATGAATTGCCAAGTGCATCAGCGTGCTGTGTGCTACAGGTTCCATGTGGATGCAGCTGGTGTGAACTGAAAGGTACCCATTCAGTATTAATATTGTGTACTCCTCTTTCAGCCAGAACTCTGTTAATGCAACTAATTACCTTTTAGTTCACAGTAGCAGTAACCCACATGGGACACTTAGCATGCAGCACTTTGTTCCACTATTTAATTCACAACCCCACAGTTCACACTGTAGCACACTGTGAAAACACCAGTTATGTATTAAATTTAAGATTCTAGGCAACCATTTATATAAAGCTACTTGTTCTTAATTGACAACACAACAAAAAGCAATTTTCAGTAGGACCTGTAAAAAATGAAAGAATTTTAATTGTATTTATTGTAGACTGTTAGCTACTAGCTACTGCAATAGCAATAGAAATAGGCTCAAAAACACTATAACGAGGTAGGGTTGGATATGAAGGTTTATAGACACAAAGACAATGCATTTTTCAGGCTGTGTTAATTTCAAATGCCAGTAAACTACATTGAACACATTGGGTATGTCTATACTAGCAATTTAGGTCGAGTTAAGGACCCTTAAGTTGATCAAAATTACTCCATGTCTACACCTGACTTTCATTAAGACTTAATGAAAGCTTAAGTCAACCTAATAAGAACCGCCCATTAGATCAACGTAAGCCTTAAGTCGACTCCTTATGTTGCCTTAAGGACAGTGTGGATGGGGAGTAACCCTTAAGTCGACTTTATTAACAAAGTCGACCTAACTTTTTCTAGTGTAGACATAGTCATAGTTACTAGTTTTAGAGTAATTGATAACCCAGAACCACAGATTTTGGAATGAATATATTTTAATATGCTAAATAACAAAACCACAGGAGGAGGTATATACTTGTGGGGGCTGAGTCAAACCAAAGAACGGGATGAGTTTACTTCTTAAGCATCAGTCTGTAGTGTTTGGAAAGAAAAGTGATGTTGTTATGGGGACTTTAATTTGGAAGATACATGCTGGAGGTCTTATACAGCTCATAGTAAATCATCATAAGAGTCTCTAAATATTATAAAAGATGATTTTCTAACACAAAAGGTTTTGCACCAAACACATAATTTAGCCCTCATTTCTGGATAAATATGAATTAATCACAGGGCTGGAAGTTGCAGACACCAGTGATCGTGAACTAATTATTATATTCAGTATGGAAAAACAAGGCCAGTCCCCAACCAAGAATATATACTTGGTGCTTCAAAAGGGCTGAGTTCCCAAAGTACAGGAAAATTTGAATTTAAGCAACTGCTTTGATTCCCTGTAACAGTCTGACCTGCTCCTATGACTTACACTTCCCTGCATTTATTTTCTTCCCATTCTGTAAGTTGCCCATCCCACATCTGATGAAGTAGGATTTTCTCCTATGAAAGCTCATGTGATAAATAAAATTGTTAGTGTTTAAAAATGCCACAGAACTCCTTGTATGTTTTTCTGATCCTGTACCTAAACCAAAAATTCTTTCCATGGGTTTGAGTGGGAGGCCCTAGCATTCAAAAGGGTCTTGGAGGCAATCAGGTACTACCTCCTTTGGTGGCCCTTCATCATTGTGACCAACCATGAACACTTGAAATGACTGCAATAAATGAGACCCCAACACTCAACTACTTCGCTGGTACCTGTCCCTTCACCCCTTCTCCTTTACCTTACAACACAGATCAGGTAAACACACCGCTAATTCAGATGCCCTGTCACAATTGGGGAAAAGGGATCAAACCAGGCCCACAGGCTTGATGCTGGGATTCCGGGGTGGTGTGTGTGTGTGTAGCGAAGTGGTGCAGCCTCCTTCCCAGGCTGACTCCCTGGATCAACCCCGTTCTGTTATTGACCTACATTCCAAAAAGGACTTAATTGCCTAACAGAGACACTGAGGAAATATCACATAGTCCAGTAGTTACATCAGTCATCAGAGAAGTACAGTGCTCTCTTCACACCCCTTCTCCCCCACTGATGAAGAAGGGACTTGAAGTAGGGTCTTCCACATCCCAGATGAGTACCCTAACCACTGAGATAAAAGTTACGAAGGAGATTTGTTGTCTTCTTCTTTACCCCATGGCTTCTTCCTAAAGCAGCACAGGTGCATAACGCCAAGAGCGAATTTGCATCAGTCTGGCTAATTCTCCTCCTGAGGCACCTGTATCTCTCCATTCATTGTACAGAGTGTCAAACTCAGACTTTGTGTATCCCAGTTTTTCTCTAGGTGTCTTTCTTAGTGAATCTTTAGATCTAAATGTATCAAACGTTGAAGTTTTTACACAGTAGATACAGCAAACAAAAGCCACACTCCTTCAGATTTTCTAATTCAGCGGCTCAAAATTGAATTAAAATCCCACCCCAGTAGCAGACAAGGCCATTGTTAAAGCAGTTGGAGCAAGGAATTTCAAAATATACACTATCATTACATTATAACCAAGTAGTGTATCACATATAATGCTACAAAGGACTGTACAGATCTCTCTCTAATTTCACCAATATTACTACTGTGACAAAAAGACAGGCTGGAAAGTTAGAATATCTTTGAATGCCTTTTCACCTTCATTGGTTTTTTCAGAGCTGAGGCATTGATAAAGGCTAGTTCTATGTGTTAATTTCTCCACAGTCTTTTAAGGGAAAAACAGTATTAAACAATCTGTTAAGGAATTTTCTGATGGATTGTAATTGCTATGCAATACAAGTTCTCTACATGTATTTTTTTAAGTCTTCAAGAAGCTGACTGTAAGTCTGATAAAAAAAACCTATTGAAACAAAAGGATATCTTTTCTCTGATTTCAACTGGCTTTGATTTAGGGCCTATGTAATTACTATTAAAAGTGCCTTGTGCATCTCAAGTTTTGTTTGTTAAGATTTAACCATATAAGGCAAAAGACTAACTATATTGAGTCAGACTGTTGTCCATCTAACTCAGTATCCTGTTCCAAAACTGGCCGATGTCAGATACTTCAGGGGCACTTAACAGAATAGGAAAAGTATCAGGTGATCCATTCCCTGTCAGCTAATCTCAGTTTCTAACAGTCTGGGGATACTCAGAGCATGGGTTTGCACCCCTGACCATCTTGGCTAATAGCCATTGATGGACCTGTCCTCCCTGAAATTTCTTTTTCTGAACTGAGTTATACTTTTGACTTGTATCACATCTCCTAGGAATGAATTGTTTGTGAAGAAATTCTTTGTCTCTCTTAAACATGCTTCCTATTCATTTCATTAGGTGACCCATGGTTTTTTTTTTTTTGAAGATGTAGAGTATTTGCTTATTCACTTTCTCCACACTATTCATGATTTTATACATCTTTAACATATCTCCTTAGTCATCACTTGTTGAAACTGAACAGTCAAAGTCTTAATCTCTCCTCATATATGGAAACTATTCTATAACCCTAATCACTTTGGTTGCCTTTCTCTGTATCTTTTCCAATTCTAATATATTTTTTCTCAAATCAAGGCAACCAAAATTGCAATCTCAGAAAGATCAAACTTGGCCAGCTTTAATATTTGAGAATGAGTAAGGCTCAGATCTTCAGTGCACTGTGTGTATATATATATCATTGTGTCTGTGTGCAGTACACTGAATGACTTGGATGTAACATTGTATATTTGCCAATACCCTAATTTCCATGATCAGAAACATCACTTTAAAATTTTAACATAACGCTAGAGACAAACATTTCAAAAATACATATGGCCAGATTTTCAAAACTACTTAAATCCCAGTGGAAGTTAGATACCTAAATACCTTTACAAATATGATCCTTAAGTGACTAGGAAGTTAACATCTCATTTTGAAGAGCTGTGCCTGAGTAAATGCCTAACTTACCTCCCATTGTTAAAAGATAGGCAATGATTTCTAGTGGAATCTTTTATTATTTTGGTCAGGGACATCATGGCTCTGGTGTCCTAAAAGCTGATATCACTAAACTGACTGAGGCCCATCAGAGCTTGTTGCCTCTGACCAGGAGATCAGCTTGCAAGCGGATGTCTGCCAGGGCGTGGATGGCACGAGCATCTAGCGTACGCCGTCTATTGATGGAGAGCGCCAGCAGATGGGACTTGGTGAGACCCAGAGGTGGCAGAAGACATCTGGAGGAGACTAGCTGAGGCCCCCTCTCTCCCCAAGAGTTGGGCGCTAAAACTATGATGCTCAGGATGGGATAATGGAGAAGTGAAGGACACGTTCTATGTACACACGAGTGGGGTGAGTTCTGCTTATTGGTTTTTGTGTGAATCCTGCACTGCATTGTCTCCCCAAATCAGTGCTGAAATTCAGGTTTTGAAATTGCCTTTATATATTTTGTTTATTTTACTATTAAAAGTTTTATGTATTACACTCAGCCTTGTGCTTGCGAGAGGAAAAATATTGCCCCATAGGGAGCTCAGGGAATAGTGCATGATTTCCCAGGAGACTGGGTGAGGGATCAAGCCAGTTGGTGTTGTAACATTGTTAGGAAACCCTAGATATAGAACCCAGCCCTTTGCTGTTGCTGTATTGGCCTGGAAGAAGGGTTACACAGGTATAGTTAGATTTTTTAATTGACCTATAATGCCATCTCATTCAACTTTTTCAGAAATCCAGCCCCTCTATAAATAGTCATTCAGTTAAATTAAATGTTCAATCTTTCTGTACTAACTACACTGTTTTTAAGTTATAAAGTCTACTTCACTTTTTATAGCTATATCTAAACCGTCTCCATCTTCAGCTTTAACAGAAATTGCTTTCATAAACTCCAAGTGTGAGAGGATTTCTTCAGGAATGGAGAAGCAATGAGGTCTGGTGGTGTGGGCAAGGGACTTAGTTCAGGGAAAAGACCCAGATAACTGGCACCTATTTGCTTTAGACAAATCATTTAACTAACCACCCCTGCCTGAATGTTCTCATCTGTAAAGCATGTGCAATAATACTCTAATTTCATGTGATGATGTTCTGCTATGAAATTACTCTTTAAATGACTTCATAGTGTTTCAGCACTTATTGGCTCTGTGATTTCTAAATCAAATTGATTCTAGAAAGGATTTTTTTTTCATACATGCCAGCCCTGCATATTCAGACTGGAGTCTGCAAATCTTTGCTTTTTACACCTCCTTTTCCAAGGGTAAATCACCCTAAAAGCCTAACCATGTTTATTGACAGTGAAGTTATACAGATGTGATAGAGGGCATAATTTGGCTTGCATGCTTTTTAATAGTAGCTCTATTGTGTATATCTGACAGCACCTTGCTCACCTTTCAGAACCTAGGTTGTTTGCTGGGATGTCAATTAGAAGTGATTTGAACTTTTGTTCAGAAAAAATCACCTAGTCACAGGAAGCGCCGAAGCCAAAGATGCTTTTGCAAACTAGAAATATACTTTTATCATTTGTGCTGCCAAGCTAATTCAACTTTTTCTCCTCCCATCTCACTCCACGCAGAACTATGAGATTTTGTGGGCCCTAGTTCCTGACAGAGTGCACTCTGAACTCACAGCTGTGTGTCAATAGCCCCGTTTCCTCCATCCAATCTCACAATATCGCAAGGATATAAATTACAGGTTTCCTGCTGAAAAGTAGGGAGAAGATTTTATAGACATTCACCAATTTTATTTTTATTAAGATTTTTGATTGGCTGTGTGTGTGTGTGGGGGGGGGGGGGTTACAGCTTCCCTTTTCATGGAGTACACTACCTCTCAAGCACTGCCAAAATGTTCTTGTGCTTTCTAAGAAAGACATCCTTAATACCTTTTTTTTTCCTTTCAACCCCAGCCGCCCACCCGCCACTTACTTTTATTTTTGCGTCTTTGCAGTCTAAGGGTCAATGAGAAGTGACATCCCTTTATTTCCTGAGCAGCTTGGTACTGTATCTCCTCTGGCAGGTTTGCCTCAGGTTCACCTCCACAGTTTTATTTTCTCAAACCATTGACCTGATTCTGTACTGTGGCATTTGCCTATTTCCTTTCCATACAATAAAGTATTTGTCAGATCCCTCTGTATAGCCATTTTTTTCAAAAAGAAACCCCACATTTTTCCTATTCTCTTTAACCCCCTATTAATTCCTTGGCTGAAGAGGTTAGTGGCTTTAACAAGTAAAGTCTGGGAAACCTGAGTCCTGGCATTGAGGGATTATACAGTTTTTCTACAACCTTGAAATCATCCATCATGACGTCACATTGGTAGCTAACCTTTTGCTTCTCTCTGCAAGCCTTTCTAATCTAAAAATAAACAGCAGTTAACTGTCACTTCCTCAATTTGTCCTAAACATGCCCCACTTTTAAAAAGTCAGCTGTAGCTTACTCTAGCAACTGTGCTACATTAAATAATTGATTGCTCGTTTTACTTTTTGTAGATGATCTCTTCGCAGGATTCCAAAAAAGGCTTTTTCTCTCAAAATTTTATAGTCTCAAAATTTTATCTTTGTTTTCAAAGTTAGGAAGCCCTTCCTGGAGCTCAGCTTGCTGTGTCCACCAGGAAGCTGACACAATGTTACTTTTTGCAATCTCCTCCCCCAGTTTAGATAATTGAGAGGCTATCATCCTCCACTTGTTAGTTTAATGGCTTTGTTTACCTTTTATGCAAATATACTTTCATTGTCTTTCCTTGCTTAATTTGCATTTGGGACACATTCTACCAGGTGGACTCACATTCCTTGGTTTAGGATAGGGTAACATCAACCTTACTTGCTAAACACATTTTAAGGAAATAGTTGCTGAACATATTTATAATTTTTCATATATCATCCATACATACTCCACTCAATAATACATGTGAGTTTTTATTGAACCACCAATGACCTCGGGGTCAGCCCTGGTTTCATCAGTGTTAACATCCCTGTACCAGGGGATGCACTGCAACAATTAAAGAAGAAGAAGAAGAACAGATTCACCGTATGAAAAGCATTTCCTGCAAACTACTCACTATTTTATTTTGCCAAGTGTAAATATTGAGACTGAGACCCATTGAAATCAGGAGGGCATTATTTGAACCTAACTGACAGAAGTGGTCAAATATATATATATATCTATATATCTATATATATATATATTGTGACAATGTCCTGGTCCACATTGTGACAATATCCTGGTCCACACAGCTTTCATACTAATATAGGCTATGTCTACACTTGTTAATTTAAGTCGACTTAGCTAAGTCGATTTTAAATTGACTTTGTTAAGTCAACTTAGCATGTCCACACTTAAATTTTAAGTCGACTTTGAGGGGACCCTACAAAGTCGACCTAGCGCGTCCACACTGGATGCTTAGGACGACTTGTAGGGGCTAGGTGGACCTGGGACTGGTCCACGGTGGAAGGGGGGGCACCCTTGCCAAGTGCCAGGGGGCTCAGCCTGTGGGGGGACATGTCAGGCTCTCCATTTGCCAGCCACCCTGGCAGGGAGGGCAGTGGGGAAGCCCTGGAGGCCCCTAAGTCGACTTAGAGTAGACTTAGGGGTACTCCACATCTACACTGGCTTAAGTTGACTTTAGAAAGTCGACTTAAGCAGAAAGTTGACTTAAAAGGAGGTTTAACAAAGTCCACTTAATTTTTCCTTAAGTCGACTTAACCAATTGCTTAAGTCGACTTAAGGAAAGTGTAGTGTAGATGCAGAGTAAATTAAGTCAACTTAAGCAAGCTTAAGTTGACTTAATTTACAAGTGTAGACACACCCATAGATACTTTGGTTCAGATGATTTTTTATTAAAATAGTTAACCAAGTACAGTCCCTTAATTTGGAGGCAGTTATACTAGTATGTAGGTGTTTTAAATTGATGTGCTTTATTGCTTTTCTGTGCAAGAGAAAACCATATCAGTATCAGCTCTTTTATACCAGTATAATTACAGCCACATGAGGAGATTGTAATGCTTTAGCTATACCCGTATAGCTATGTGCTATAACTACTGTGTGTAGACAAGGTCTTAGTATTTCTAGTTTAGGATATTTTACTCCATTATAAATAATTATACATTGAGAGGTGCATCACATGGTCCACTGCCTAAAGACCTGCACTTGAAAGTCAGTGGGACTTCAGCTTCTAAGGGCTAGATTCACAAAGGGATGTATTTTCAGAAGGGTAGCCGTGTTAGTCTGTGTAGAGCAAAAACAATGAGAGTCCTATGGCACCTTATAGACTAACAGATTTCTTCGGGCATAAGCTTTTGTGGGCTATAACCCACTTCCCCAGATGCATCTGTCAAAAGGGATGTAGGTATTGCAACAGTCATCAATGTAGGGCTCCTGCAACGTACCCAAATTCACCAGCCTGAGTTAGGTGCACTAGCTCCCTATATGATGCAAGAAATAGATTCCTAAGAATTGGGTTTATAGCATGCTGAGAGGGGAGCTGCCTAAGCTAGCCAGGAGAAAAATGCAGAGCAAAGGGGTGGGACTTAGAGCCTAGATTCCCCAAGATATTTAGGTGCCTAACTCCCATTGATCTAGGCATCTAGATCATGAAAAGCTACAGAACAAGGAAGATAGGGCCTTATGTGAAAAACACTTTTATTCACCATGAAATCACCAAGCAAACATGTTAGAAAATGTTATAAAAATAAATATAATATATTGCAATATTCACATAGCAAGGTATAAATAAAAAGAAATACACCCAGTCATCCATTATACATAGACATCATCAAGTTCACCCAAAACATTAACAAACCAGGAAGAGGAGGCTTGTATATCATCCCCTAGGCTAGATCCATAGAGTCACCTAAATGCATCCTCCAGGATGTGTCAGGGAGGTCAGAAAGGGTGGCATAATGCCTTACCTTGATATAATCATCATACAGCTACTTCCTCTATGTGGCTGGAAAAGGAACATCTACTAGGCCCTTCCAAGAGAAAACTTGTATACAACATCTGTCTGGGTTTTAAGAATATTAACCCCAAACTAATTGTGCACCATCACAGCCAAAACTCAATTGAGTCTCTGCCATATTCAGAACCATGAGGCTAATGGACAGCTCAACATTATCTGGAGTGGAGTATGACTTGCCCACTCTGGAACCCAGTTGAACTTGGAGAAGACAAAAGGCAAAGTCAGCAACTGGAACAACATACTCAGGAATCTTCAAATTCAAAAAGGGAAAACAAAACCTGCCAACACTAGGAGCTACTGCACTTGCACATTGCTATTCAACATCTGAGTACACATCTGCTGTGAAAAAGATCAATTCATGCAAAGAAGCTGAAGCCTCTGTGGAATGACAGCTGTGGCTACATCACAGGATGGCTAACAGCAGTAAATATTCTTGCTGGAATTGCTCCACCGGATATCAGAAGAGCAATCTCAAATAAAATAGAATGATTACTAGAGGTCAAAGCTACCAGAAAAACACTCTATGGCCACATTGTGGCAGTTAGCGACCTGAAATCTCAAAACAGCCTATGAACTGCAACAAAACTGCTTAAAAAATCATTGTGACTATGTCTTGCTGCCTGGAGTGGATAACCATTGTGAGAGCCTATCTCAGGGCACACAGTCAGAAAACAAGGTCAGATGCTCCTAACTAATTTTCTAATTAGATTTTACTAAGCCAGTAAAAAATGTGAACTCCTAAATCAATATATCAGTCTTATTATGGAGTCTCAGACGACAGTCATCTTACACTCTCTAGTCTATCTTGCCAGCCAGCCAGAAAACTTGGTGATAAAAGATCACTTAAACTTAAAACCACACCACATTCAGAACGCCACCCACAAAATTATCCATCAGACTGGTATTTAAAAAAAAAAAAAGACAAACACACATCTCCATCAAAAAATCCCACCAAATTTCCATTGGACAAAGGGATATACAGACCCAACGAGTACAAGGTAGCTAACAAATCTTTGGGTGCATCTACACTTGAAAATTAAGTCGACTTAAGTTTGCTTAAGTCGACTTAATTAGCCCACGTCTCCACTACAGTTTCCTTAAGTTGACTTAAGGAAATTCAGAGTTGACTTTATAACACCTGGTATGAACTCGACTTGGAGGCTTAAGTCAACTATTTAAGTCGACTTAAGCCAGTGTAGCTGTGGGGTAGCCCTAAGTCAACTTAGTCGACTTAGGGCATGGGTCCCTACAAGAAGGGACTGCGGGGCTCGCTTCCTTCTCCCCAGGACCCGTGCTCCCTCCTAGCCGGGACCCTCAGCAGCTGGAGCACGGATCCCCGGGAGAAGGGACCGTGGGGCTTCCTTCTCGCTGGGACCGCTCAGGTCCTGGAGAGAAGGGACCACGGGGCTTTCTTCGCGCCAGGACAGGTCCCGGCGAGAAGGGATCCCGGAGGTCCCTTCTTGCCGGGATGCCCGCTCCAGCTGCCCGCTGCTGAGCAGCTGGCGCTGGAGCGTGGGACTCCGGCTCTTCCTCCTGGCCCGGACCACTTGGGTCCGGGGAAGTTGTCCCCGGGATCCAAGTGGTCCAGGCTAGGAGGGTTCCCTTCTCCCCGGGACATGGGAAGTCCTAAGCAGAAGGGAGCCGAATGGTCCAGGGCAGAAGAGAGCTCCTCGCTCCCTTCTCCCCCGGACCGCTCAGGGGCTTGCTGCCCCAGGGAGAACCAGCCCCGTGCCGGGCTGGCTCTCCTTGGACCAAACAAGTCATCTTAGAGAGTCCAGTGTAGGCTCTCTAAGTCGACTTAATAAGGTGGACTTAAAGCCGACTTATTAAAGTCGACTTTTTTAAGTCGACCTTAATTCCCCAGTGTAGACATAGCCCTTGAGGCTATGCAGCTTGGTCCTGAGAAAAGACTGGTCCCTTTAAAGGGGAGGTCTTGCATTGACTGCTGTACTTTCTGTGCGATGCCTGAGAACTGCAGCCATGAACAATGCCTCATTGTGACAGCCATTGTTTTTAGTCATCAAACCTTCCTCATCCAAGGCTACCTACTTGGGACGGCTATCCACAGTTAATTAACTAACACTAATTATTACTACTAACTCTTATAATTATCAAAACTATATACAGTGCAATAACAATCAAACCAATCAAACACGAGTCATTACAGCAACCATTACAGTCAGTAAGCAGGAACTGAGAGGGCAGGATAGAGGCAGGACCCCTTATTCAGACACATATGTAGCTGACCCCAATGGGTGCTGAAGACTGCCCTGCAGATACCACTGAAGTTAAAATGGTGCATGTGCTGTGGACACACATTGTGACTGGGGCCTCCTGGGATACCCTCCTGGACATGCAAAAATCAGGGCAAGCTGCAAAACTGGGAGCCAAACTCCCCAAACACTGATGGGTTAACCAGTCTCCCATCAGTCACAACCAGGCTTCTGGTTCCCCGCACCAGGTACCAAGAAATCCGCCCAAAATAGAAACAGCCCCTTTATTGCACTCCAGCTCCTCTGGCTCCCACCTAACCACACGGTCCCTCAGAGAAAGAGGTTCTCCTGATCCCAAAGGGCCAGCCACATCACACAGAACAATATAGGTTTGTATCTGTAATAACCTTGGGAGGGAAGGGTTAACAGAGAGTCCTAGAGGAGTCCCAGGAGACCCAATAGGAATAGAGTGCAGGTTTTTGAATTGGAGCAACAGCTCTGCCTAGTTTTTTTTAGGGCAGCAGAGCTCCTGGAAGGAGCAGGAGGAGGCCAGGCAGCCAGGCCTGGGGAGAATCCAAGGACATCCACGCCTAAGAAAGGTCCAGATCGGTAACTGACCAAGTGTGAGTAGAACAGGGAATGTTTCGCAAAACGCGTTCAGGGTATTTTCTTTGTTTTGGTTCTTTTTTGGATTCCTCTGTGCTGAGCACATGTACTCCCCCCCTCCCCAACCCTGTATCTACCCAAGTTAAATCCCAGAGAAGCAACTCTCTGTGTTTCTTAGCTGTCCTTTTAATTAAAGAACATTTATCCTTTTAACATAAGTTGTGTCTGTGTCCTAAAAGGCAAGAGGTTTTGTGTGCATGTGCCTCAGACTGCACAGCCAGCTACTAAAGGGGATTCAGTCCCATTTTCAGCTTGTACTACAGCTGGGGTTCAGTCACTCTCCTGAGGGTGGATTAAGGGCGACTGAGGGTACCTAGCAGGAAGGAATTCCCAAGTGCGCTTTCCTGAATTTCAAGAGGTTTTTGCATTTGGGGGGTGGCAGCAATACCACTCCAAAGCCAGGAAATTGGTAGCCTTGGAGAGTTTTAGGACAAGGCTTTAGGCCCAGTGGTTTTAAGGCTTTTTGCAGGCCCCCACTTCTGCACTCCAGAGTGGGGAAACAGCCATGACAGTATCTTACCCAAAATAACACACTGTTAGCCAATCCTTTAGCAACTGTGACTAAAGGTTTAATATAAAAGAAAATAAATAAAATGAGAGATGTTAAAGGGTCAAAGTGAATCACATACATACAAATGATTTAAAGTTCATGTAAAGCAGTTTTCAGGTTTTTTTCCTCTGGAGTTTGCAGGTTTGTTCCTCTGGTAAACACCCAGCAGGGCTTCAGTCCTTTGTCCAGTCACAAAGGAATAGTTCCAGAGATGGGTGTTGGCTGTAGACTGGGGACTGGAGACAAAATGGAGTTGGGGTTGCTGCCTTTTATCACCTCTAGCCTTCTCCATGCTCTGTGCAGTTCTTTCCAATCAAAATGGAGCTGTCACATGTTCAAGTCCTAGTGGCTCAACAGGTTTCTCCCTGGGCCCATTATACCTGGGAGCTTCCTTAATGGGCCATTAAGGAAACAATGGCTATAGACACCCAGGCTGGGGAGTTTACCAGAATCATACAGGCCGAAATATAGATATAGCAAACATATTCCTAACTTTTAATACAGCTGCAATTCCTACATATAAACCATATAATCATTCCCAGCAAATTAATACCTTTCTATTGATACCAAACATGACATAGTTCCTATGGATTATAGCAATTATGAGATATTAATACAAAATAATATCATAAATGGTCCCCTAAATCCAGAAATAACATATAATGGACATAAGCAAGCACTTGAAGAAGAATATGCCTTGTAGATGCTTGAATAGATCTATCCCACAGATATATTTACCTACACAATTATATCTCTTTGAACATTTTCTTGGCTGTATTGTTTGTCAGGTTTTCATTTAATACACATTGGTGCAACTTTTCTTGAACTATGTCCTTTCTAGTCAATGCGATTACATTGCCTTATCCCTCAAAGTTTGTGGAGAAGGACTACCATCATGCTTGACTGAACTACTAAGTGTTGGATACGCTAGGTCTAATATGTGGAGGAGTTACAAAATGATCTTTGGCTGAACCAGTAAGTGTCAGGTACTCAGGTAAGTCTAATATGTAGACCACTTACTTTGTTTGCCATGGTTTCCCACAGTTTCCAAAAGTTCCAAACTAGTATTTACATAGTACCTGACTTTCACAAGACAATAGGGAGGCAGCTACTGTAATTACAAACTTTGCAATATATAGTTATTCATACATACAGTATAAGGTGTCAGTTAGAAAAATTCCTTCAGCTCCACAAAATTTTAGAGCATAGCTCCCTTTCTGCTCTTTGCTTGTAATTATTTTTACTCACACTCCATGGGTTTCAATTTCAGGTCTCTTCAGTTCTTCATATGTTCCCTGCTGTTTTATATAGACTCTCTCATACAAGGTGACTAAATGGTCTCACTCTGAAATATTTCACTTTCAAGTTTACATTTACTTTATATCGATGATGGAGAATAAGACTTAGCTCTTATTTTACAATGATGTTACATTAAAATATCCATGTCCTCTTCCCTGGAATTTTATTAACGTCAAGGGACATTGTCCAACAATTTTTTTGTCCCCTATCCTATATACTACAATCTACTGACATGGATCCCTGGCTATTTCTACACTACAAAAGTTAAGTCAACTTTATTAAATTGACTTAATAAGCTCGACTTAACAAAAGTTGACTTAACTTTTCTGGTGTAGACATAGCCCCTTTTCGATCTTATTAAGTCAACTTAACACTTTAAGTCGACTTAATAAGGTGGACTTAGGCGCTAATACCCATCCACACTGGCTTAAGTCGACCTAAGAAGGTTGACTTAAGCGTTAAGTCGACCTAAAATGAAGTTTTATTAGGTCGACTTAACCTTTCCTTAAGTCAACTTAAGGAAATGCTTAAATTGACTTAAGGAAAGCCCAGTGTGGACGCGGAGTACTTTAAGTCAACTTTAGCCTCCTTAAGTCGACCTAATTTGTAAGTGTAGATGCACCCCCCCTGTGACTATATAGAATCCAGATAAGTTGATGGCCCTGCTTCTCCATTGCCCAGCACCTTGTGGAATCAGTTACAACTGTCCAAAGGAGGTATAAAATCCACCATATCAAAATTGTAATGTTTTACACCGCTTTGCATTGGTGTAAATGACTATATAAGTTTCAGGGCAATGGGTTTTTATATGGAAATGGGAGATTGCACTTGAGCTTCATTTTACAGAATTATATCTAAAAAATTTTGTTTTACTCTCCAGTTTATGTAACAAACCCTCACACTCTCATACATTTTCCTATCCTGTCTTTTTTTTTTTTTAATTAACGTTTTCTGTAAAATGCAAAATATCTCTGGGGGTGTGCTTAGTGCCCTCAATTCCCATTATATTCAGTGTGAGTTGAGGTATTCAGTATTTATAAGATTGGTCCATCAAATTTTATCCTATGTTCTGGATTTATGTACTCATGGAGATTCAGGGAAATTATTACTACAGTTTGTACTTCTACCAACTTCAGTGCTCATTTGTAATTCATGATTTACTGCCAGAATATAGTGTAAAGTTTTGGGGGGATAAGGGGATTTATCTTTATCTTAATATAGTTTTACACTGCTTTAACTGAGACATAAAGGGGGCCAAGCAGCTTGCCCAATATTACTCACAAATTTAACCAAGATTAAAATCTAAGATTTGTCTGGATCTCAATTGTTTGTTCTAAGCTTTGGTAGACCACCTACCTAATTCATGTCCCACATAGCATTTTCTCAAGGCAATGTGTTTTTCTTTATGTACTTGCCTTATCAATCAGTATTATTAGAGCAAGAACAAGGGGGGAGATTGTGGCTGTGTATGCTCTAAATCACTAAATCAGGATGAGGTGATGTACAAAGCTGATACTTGAGCATATTGCCTGCTGTGTGCAAATCCCAGGAGAGAATTGTAATGATGTGTTTAACCTAAATATCTCTGGAAAACTAGAACACAGAAACTCAGACAACATATTATGTTCTGGAACTTGACAGTGGCCACTTTTATTTCAGATGGAAGAGAAAATAGCCCTGGGTAAAGTTAATATTAAAAATCCTCTGTTCAGTGAAGATAGAAACAAAGATTTGTTTAGAATGTAAGGTCTTGGGGAAGAGGCAGTTTCTTCTTTTATTTGTTCAATTACTTCTGCTGTAATTGTACAGTGCAGTACTGAGCACACTATGGGCACACGTAGGAAAAAAATAATAAGTAGGAGGAGTATGTTACTATTATGAATATATTTTTAACTATTGGATCAGTATACACAAAGGAACAAGATTCCAAAAGGGAGATTCTGGATTCACTTTACCCTCACAAGAAATAACCCCAGTTAGCCTAGAAACTCATGTATTTGGGTTGAGTTTGGAATAATTTAATATAATCCTTCCATATTAGAGAGAGATGAGCTAGATCCTCTGGCCTTGTGAGAACTTCCTTTCAGTGAAAAAGGATTTATGCTCTGGTAAAAATATTTAATCACCTGAATATGCACAGATCAGGGCAAGCTGCAAAAAGGAGAGCAGATTTTCCTAACACTGGTGGATTACCTGGAGCTAAATTTCCCCACCAATCACAAACATGCTTCTGATTCCCCACACTGGATATCAAGAAGCCACCATAAAATATACTTATCCCTCTTTACTGCATTTCAGCCACCGGTCCCCAATACAGTCACTAGGTCTGGTAAAGAGAGAAATTGCTTAAAACTCCAAGCTCTTTACTCAAAAAGGTTTCTCCTGACCCCAAAGGGTCAGCCACATTACACGGAACAGTATACGTTTGGATCTTGTCCAAAATGCCACACTGCTAGCCAGTCATCTAGTAACTAAAACTAAAGGTTTGTTGTACAAGGAAAGAAACAAACTATGAGAGTACTGTTAAAGAGTTAAAGTAATCACATACATGCATTGATTGAAAGTCCAATATAAAAGGTTTCCAGTAGAATTTGAAGTTTGCAGATCTTAGGCTCACATCCAATACCTGTATGGGTTTAAGTCCCTGTTTCACAGCTTCAATTGTTAGAAATCCAGTTCAAAGGAATATAGACCAAATAGTTCAAGTTCCCTCCCATGAGAATTAGCAGGGTGATTCCAAGCTGGTGCTAGGTGGAATCTCAATCCTGTGGCCCAAACTTTCCCTGAGAAGCTTGGACAGATGTGAGACCTAGGGATTATGTTCCCAACTTCCTTTTATAGCTGTATCAAGGTGGGCATTTGCAGGTTATTTCTTCATGTGAACTTTGATGAAAGTTCACTGATACTTCCTTAAGTGGAGAATATTATTGTATATTGTCCTTTGAAATAAAACCTTCACCTCTTGGGCACCACAGGCATTTAGCTGCATTAACACCATTAATAGACAGTTTACATTGGTACATCAAAGCTCCATCTAGATGTTAATGCTTCCTTTTGACCCCTTCTAACAGAACAATAGTAACAGATAGGGAAGCAGTTTATTTATCTTGTTAACCTCTCACAATATAAATATAAACAGAATTAAGTAACTACTAAAATACACATGCCTATCAAAGCTCTAGCCTACTTGTAATACTACCAGTGTGTTTTCCTACAATATATTCTTAAAGGTTAGAATTGAGTCATGTATTTTACAAGATGGCTTGGCCTTTTCAGGCCTAGCATGACACCCAGAATAGTTGTTCTGGTCATCAACAAGAAGTAGCACATTTATTTGCTTTAGGGATAGAATTTTAGAACCAATATGTTGAATACAATTGCCTTTTTCCACATTTAGGCTGCGTCTACACTGGTAAATTAAGTTGACTTAAGCTTCCTTAAGATGACTTAATTTACCCTGCGGCTACACTACACTTTACTTAAGTCGACTTAAGCAGCTTGCTTAAGTCAACTTAAGGAAAATAAAGTCGACTTAATTTTAATTAAGTCGACTTTATTAAACCTCCTTTCTAGGAGATCTAAGGCTTAAGTCGACTTAAGCCATTGTAGCCGTGGGGTAGCCCTAAGTTGACTTAGGGCTACTCCAGGGCTGCACCAATGCCCTCCCTGCTGGGGGGGGCACAAGGGGAGCCTGGCATGCCCCCCCACAGGGCAGAGCCCTGCCCACCCTGCTCCTATGCCCTGCCAGGGTCCCTGTCCCCCTTTGCCCCATTGTACCCATGTACAATGGAGCAAAGGCTGAGCCCCCTGGCATTGGGCAAGGGGTGCCCCCCTACTCCTGTGGACCTCCCCTAGGTCCACCGAAGGCCCTAGAAGTTGACCTAGGCATCCAGTGTGGATGCGCTAGGTCGACTTTGTAAGTTCCCCTTTAAGTCGACTTTAATTTTCAATGTGGACACACTAAGTCGACTTAACTAAGTTGACTTAAAGTCAACTTAGTTAAAGTCGACTTAAATTACCCAGTGTAGACATAGTCTTAGATTGGTGTTTTCAAAGTAGGTCAAATTTTGTGCTTCTAAAGGTTATCGTTATCCTTTAGTAGGCAAAAGATATTACCTATATTTTAATGGAGACCTTCCACTGTAAAAGAAAGTATTTTTCTCTCCCCTTAATTAATTAATTTAATTAATTTATCAAAACATTAGCAAAGCAGAGTGAATTACACTTTATTTTATTGTCAAAATTTAATCTAATTCAGAATTCATGATGTTTGCAAACATAATGTACGCTGTGGTTTTCACCGTTAAATATCTGATGCTTGTTTTCCACCCAGATTATAACAGGATCTTTAAAATACAGTGATGGATGTTCTTTTTCATACTGTTTATAACCACTTGCTTCACTTTAAAAAAAAAACCAAAAACATAGAAGCAAAGCTCATGAAAAATACATTTGTTTTTCTCTTCATTTTCATATTTTGAATGAGTTTGGGATATATATTCTAGCCTGCACATTAGGAAGCATGACTTACATTTACTGTGACATATGGAGGGTTAGTGATTTATGTAAAACAATGTCAGATGTTATTTTGTGTGTAATTACCTTAGAAAGTTGGGCTAGCAGTAGTTTAGAAATTCATAGTTTCCAAATACAAATTTCATTCCCATTAAAATGTATCAACACCACATCCAATTGCACAAAAACAACCCTACCATATGCTCAGAAAGGTTTATTTATATTTTTGGAGGCATATTATTGACCACCACTGTTAAAAGTGTTTTGAAAAAGAGGTTTGCACTCTGGGGAGGGAAGGGGATATTAGAGAAGTTTTTGAAGCAATAGGGTAGGGAAGTGGTAAAGGTGTATGCCTTTGTGAACATTTAAATGTATCAACACATTGCTTTCATTACTGGAAGTGTAATTTAAAGCCTGATAGAAATATCAAACTTTCTGTTGTTATATCTGTCAACTTGTCACCTTCAGAAGCAGTTATCGCAGCTTTCATACTTTCTATGTGCACTGGAGAACAATTGTACTTGAGGTTACAGGTGGGTGAACACTATCTCTAAATTCCATCATTCTGACTCATTCATAGTTCTCAAAGTCACAACTTTGAGACACAGCATGCTAAGTCATTTGGCTCAAATACTGTGTAACCTAATACCTTTATATATAAGGTCTGTGTAACAGAAATGGCATTTCTGTTTTAGAACGGTGTGCATATATATGAATTTTGAATCTATATTTAATTCTTTAAAAAAACATAGAACATGTCAATATGGACTAAATATTGCAGACAAATTCTCTCATTGATTTGCCTAAAAGACAAAAGCTTTAAGTAAGTTGACCATGAATTAAAAGCTACTCAATGAAAAGGAAAAGGCTGGGCCAAATTCAATCTTAATGTAAGTTCATTAATTTCTTTTCAAATAAATTGCAATGCATTTTCACATGAAAATTTGCAACCATGCAGATTATATAATGAAAAAAATGCATATTGTTTTAATTTCTTCACTATATATTCACTCTGTGAGTCACAGGCCTGTAAATACCTGAGGAAAAAAAGAACACATGCAATAGAATTTAAGAATTTTTTTAAAAAATGCCAGTGTTATAACTTGAAAACTCATTGCTGGGGAGAAAGGCTTGTTTGCAAGTCTGCTCTACTAGAGATGGAATGATATGTGAAATTTACTATTATTTCTCTATGGCATCTCTAGAGGCCCTGATGGGAGATCAGGTATAGGTGTTGTATATACATACTCTATTGTACACCAGCTGTCCTTATATTTGTTTGAAATAACATATGGACATTCCTGTCCTTAATTTCCTCCCAGACAGAATTGGGTTGAAGACATGTGACTTTTTAAAACTCCCCAACTGTTTAGAATAGCAAGTGGAATTTATAGAAACACCCATGAGCTATTTATAACCTTCTTTGAGCTTGCTTCATAGTGTTTCCTTTCTAAGCCAGTGTACCTTGTGTTTGTCATCTCTTTTCTACACATGCAAGTTCTTGGTCTTCCAATTCAGTGGCTCAAGCTTTCCTTTGAGCACCATAACAAATCACACTGATGAGATAGGGAAACCTGCTTTTTGATCAGGTGGCGACTGCTGATTGCTCTCTCAAATCATAGGCATTGCACAGAATATGAAAGATTACTAATATCTTGCTCATTGGAAAATAATTGAAATAAGATGCATTAAGTGCCATGCACCTTGTCTGCGCTCTGCTAGCTCATTTTTTCCTGGAATTCCTAGACTTGTCACAAATCTCCTCAAAACAGAGAAAACACAAATTGCTATATATATAAAATGAAATGTTGTCCCCAATGAAAGATAGGACAGCAACTGGCACTTATCAAATAAGACATTTACCAAGCAGGCATTCTGCATGTAGAGAAAAGTTTTATCTTCTTTTTTTCCCCTAAGCATTACACAAATCTCTTTAAGTAAGAGAGAATAAGAAATCAGAGACTGTAGGACTGAAACAGTTCTTCAAGCAGTAGGATGGTAAAATATAGGGAAGAGATCATTTAGAGGGGAGGGTGTCATTGCCTCAGCCAGTAGACTCTGTACTGGAGTCCCATGCTTGACTCCTAGGTAAGGAGGTGAAGATTTTGCTCCCTAGATCCCACTTTTCACATGCATATCACCTAATTACTCAAGTTTTTTGTGAGTTACATGAATTTTGTTATTGATGAGCTGTATTAGCAAAGAATGAAACCTCAAAATGTAGAAAAGTCATTAAAATATATAAATTTTATTTCAAAATGTTCCCATCAGAAAGCATGATGCTCAAAACCTATACAAGCTCTCTGGGACATATATGGCCTTTTTACCATGTTTGCACTCTGCCCTGTATGAAAGTGGCCTGCTCCTAATTGGGACTTAAACACACTACCACTGGGCAAAGAAGAGTAATATGTGGAGGAAAAAAATCACAATAAATAGGGGCTTGTCTTCACTGATAGCGGGGAATTCACCACCCTCAGATCAATCTCACTGGTGGACGGATCAGGTGTGTGAAGACCCACTCAGCCAGTCAGGAAGCTGATGCTGAAAGGCCACCCCTGCAGAAGGAGTAACGCTGAATTGGAGGGAAGAGGTTTCACTCCGCCTCAGGCTACTGAAGACAGTGCAGTAAATAGGGGGTTGGCAATACGCAAGGCATTTTAAATACTTTGTGTATCTCCCCTCAATTGCCGCCAAAATTGCGTGACAATATAGATCAGCCCTAAGAGATGAAAACTTGCAGAATTTGCTTAGTAATAAATGCTATATTCCAAGTTGCAATTCCCTGTTTCCCTAAATAAGTCATCTTTATCTTCCTTCTGCCTTCCACTGCCAAAAAGGTGGTGGGGGGGTTGTTTTGTTTTAAGTTTGAGTAAACTCTTCAAATAGGTAGGTTTTATTCAGTGAAATAATTATATTTTTGCTGGTTATAAGCATGCCTTTCTGTTACCCCAGAGACTCAGTTTACCAGGCTGTTTTAGGCAGTTTGTGTTTTTCCTTCCAAGATTATTACTGTTGAGGTAAAATCAATGCGGTCCATTTGCCTAATGGTTAAACACCCTGTAAAAACAGAGTGTAAAAGCAGCCCATCGATCAAGAACAGACAGAGCAGAAAATTTTTCAAAAACAAATGCTAACATTTATTTTGGTTTTGTATAAAACCTAAATACTGAAGATAATCAGTTTTATATTATGACAAGTGGAGAACCAAATGACAGTTAGACAGAATGTTGCCGCTCCACTGTAATACACTATTTGAGGCTGTATATAGACATCAATACTTATCATTAACTTATACTCTATACCTTAAAATTATTAAAAACTCTTAACCTATATCTATATCATTCAACAACTGATGATTAGTCATTTGTGGAATAGGTGGAGATGAGCCCCTCTTATTCACACAACAGTCATTCAGCTTTATTGACAGGCAGACCTCAAACGCTCTTTTTATTTACAAATCCTTATAAATCATCCCTCTGTTTTGTCTCTATGGATCCTTTTGTGGTCTGTCACAGGAAAATGATTGCCTCAAGTTCTAAGCATATGGCTAGGACTGAGTCAACTAGTTTGCTTAGCCCTTTTAGCTCACCAATGCCTTACCGATGTTTCTGGGGTCTTGATCCTGTTTCTGTGTTGATTTTTCTCCTGGACTGCTGCTGCAGTTACTCCATTCCGGGGGTCTGTTGACAGCCTCCGGGCTCAAGAAAGTGTGTAGTCTTTGGTTCGGGGTTCTGAATTCCTCTTGCTCCAAGTCTCCAGCCTGGGCTCCTATCTCCAACAAACTCCACAGCCATTGGCTGCTCCTTATGTATCCTCCAGGTGTGTGTGTGTGGGGGGGGGAAGAAACTTAGAAAAAAGTGCCGGGGGGGTGGGGCGGAGGAAGGGGAACATCAGAAAACATGAGGAGGGGGAAGAGTGAGAACGTACCAGAATGTCGGGGAGCGGAGGAGGGAGAAGGGGAATGTCCAGGAACCCAGGAAGGGGAGCGGGGGCCTTAATGAACAGTGGAGTGGGGAAATATGAAGTCTATTAAGGTGGATTTCTGGTAGGAGGCAGTGTTAAGGGAAGTGTGTGTGTGTGTGTGTGTGTGTGTGTGTGTGTGTGTGTGTGTGTGTGTGTGTGAGTACTCCTTAAAAGAATGTTGGAGAGAATGGAATCACTGATCAATTACTTCATTTACTGAAAAATAAACAGAGTCCTGTGGCACTTTTAAAGACTAACAGATTTATTTATCGCAAGAGCTTTTGTGGGAGAAAATCCCACTTTGTCACATGCTTTGAAGATGGGAAACTTACAGAATGGGAGAAAATGAAATGCAGGGAATTGTATGACATAGGATCAGGTCTGGGTGTAACAGCAAATCAAAATAGACGTTAGGATTCAAACACTGGGGAACAGCACTAACAGGAATGTGAGGTCAAATCACCTGTTGTAATGAGAGAAAAATCCATAGTTTCTGTTTAACCCCAAGGCAACTGAGTCGAATTTGCATATAAATTCGAGTTCTGTAGTTTCTCTTTGAAGCTGTGATTTGTTATTCATCTGCTTCAGCACAGCTATTAGCAAGTTGTCAGTGGAGTGGGCAGAGAGATTGAAGTGTTCCCCTATTGGCTTTTTAGTGTTGTGATTTCTGATGTCAGATTTGTATCCATTTATTCTTTTGCTCAGAGACTTCCTGTTTGCCCAATATATAAGACAGAGGAGCATTTCCAGTAGATGATGGCATAAATCACAGTGGTGGATGAGCAGGTCACTGAGCCCTTGATGGAGTAGGTGGCTTGATTGGGTCCTGTGATGGTGTCTTCAGTGTAGATAAGAGGGCAAAGTTGGCAGCGTAGTCTGTTGCAGGGATATGTTCCTGTTTTGATGTTTCTGTTGTTTGTTCTGTACTTGCTGGTTAGTATCTGTTTAAGGTTGGGGGGCTGTCTGGTAAGTGAAGAGAGGTTTGTTTCCCAAGGCTTGAGAGAATGAGGGAACGTCTTGAAGAATAGGCTGTAGATCTTTGATGTGTTGAAGAGGTCTGACTTGGGGGTTGTAGGTGGTGACCAATGGCATTCTGTTGTTTTTTTTTCCTTGGATTTCTCCAGTAGTAGTTGACTTCTGGGTTCCCGTCTGGCTCTATCAATCTGTTTCTTCACTTCTGTGGGTGGGTACTGTAGTTTTAAGAATGCTTGCTAGAGATCCTGAAGTTGTCTCTCTCTGTCTGAGGGATCAGAGCAAATGCAATTATATCTTAGGGCTTGACTGTAGACAATGGATCTTGCGGTGTGTCTTGGATGAAAGCTTGAGGGATTTAGGTAACTATAGGAACCAGTAGGTTTGCAGTATAGGGTGGTCTATATGTCCACATCACTAATTTTCACTGCAGTGTCTAGAAACTGGATCTCCTGTGTGGAGTGTTCCAGGCTAGTTTGATTGTGGAGTGGAAATTGTTGAAATCTCTATGGAAATCTTCAAGGGCATCCTTACCGTGGGTCCAGATAATGAAGATGTCATCAATATAGCGTAAAGTATAGGTGCTTTGGGACGAGACATGAGGAAGCAATGTTCTAAGTTGTCCATAACTTGGTATATTGTGGGGCCATGCAGAAACCCATAGCAGTGCCACTAACTTGAAAGTATAAATTATCTTCAAATCTGAAATGGTTGTGGATGAATACATAGGTGAACACTTCAATCTCTCTGCTCACTCCATTGACGACTTGCTAATAACTGTGCAGAAACAGATGAATAACAAATCACATCTTCAAAGAGAAACTGCAGAACTCGAATTTATATGCAAATTCGACTCAGTTGCCTTGGGGTTAAACAGGGACTACAGATTTTTCTCTCATTACAACAGGTGATTTGACCTCACCTCCCTCAATGTGCTATTCCCCAGTGTTTGAATACTAACATCTGTTTTGATTTGCTGTTACAGCCTGACCTGATCCTATGTCATACACTTTCCTGCATTTAATTTCCTCCCATTCTGTAAATTTCCCATCTTCAAAGCATCTGATGAAGTGGGATTTTCTCCCACAAAAGCTCTTGCGATAAATAAATCTGTTAGTCTTTAAAAATGCCACAGGACTTGGTTTGTTTTTCTGAAATAGTTTAACACATGCACCCCTTTGGGGCTATGTACGTATGTCAGACTTGTCCCGCAATAAGCTGTTGCGTGACAAGCAAAGCACTATAAATATAATGCTTTACCATGTCCACACAGCACTCCTTGTAGTGAAAAGGAGTGTTCACACGCTCCTTTGAATTTTTGTTACAAGGAGCAAGTGCATGGTTGGCACCTGTCCCATCATGCACTGCTTCAGCCAGCCTTTGGGCTGGCAGCAGGACTGTTTTCTCTGGCTGGGTGCCCCAGGGGTTCCCCCACATGGCTGGAACCCGCTGTCTGGGGGTTTCCTGTGGGTTCCCTGGGGCTAGAGCCTGGGCTGCCCTGGCCTACTATAGCCCCCCCAGAGTCCAGCCTCCCAGCTTGGGGGGGCAGGGGCAGTGGCTGCTGAGCTGAAGTGGCAGCCCCGGAGCCCAGCTGCCCAGCTTGGGGGAGCCCCTAGGGCAGCAGGGCTCCAGCTGCCCAGACCCCAGCCCTGGGCAGGTGACTTTTGACTGGGAGCCACCTGCCAAGGCTTCAGCCCCACTGACTGCCTGGGCAGCAGGCAGCTGGACTCAGGCCGCCCATGCTTGGGAGTTTCGGCCAGCCTGGGTGGCCAGTCCTTGTAGAAGAGCTCTGCTACTTGTCAATTTCACTGCTCCGGTGTCCCAAAGTGGCCTCCATTGGCACTCCGGGACATTTCCGGAGGCTGTCAAAAGCACAAAGAGCGAACACACTGGCTCTACCGTGGAACTGCTGTTCCATGGTAAGCCTAACCACGCTGGTTTACCTGTTGCGTGGCAAGAGGGGTGTTGACGCGCAACAAGCAAGATTGTATTGTATACGCTCATAGCCTTATCGTGCGGTAAAGCTCCTTACCATATGATAAGGCTGTAGTGTGTACAAGCCCTGGAACTTCACTTATTGAAGTGACCTAATGTACACTTGTTTCTTGTTACTAACTACTCTAGTTGCATGACACAGAATGTTCCTAATTACTATCCTTACTTTGTAACTGGCTAGCATCTTTTGCTGCTGTCTGCCAGAATTTAAACCCTTTCTGGGGTTTTTCTGTCAATTTCCCTTTACATTTATTCCATGGCTTTAGATATTTTGGGACAAAAATCTCTGGTCACATTTCCATACTTTTTCTCATATAGATAAATCAAAGCAGCTGCCCTTTGAAATTGAATGTAGAACCATCTCTCAGTAAGGAGTGCCTGCATGCCTGAAAATGACTTGGCTGGATAGTAATGAAGTTCTGAATGTTTCCACATTAGCTACCGGGCATATGCAAGTGAATATTTTGAAACTTACAGCCAGCTGCTCTGCACCTGCATGACTTCTCTCACATAAAGGTCGACATTAAAATGTCAATTCTAATTGCGACAGAATAATCACCTCCAGAAACTTACCAGGCAATCTGTATTTACAAGCTGACAATTATAACAGTTTTGCATTATTCTCAGCATTGGCAATATCTACATTCTCTCACATATCATTATAAAGGAACTGCTGTTTAATCTGGTGTCCTATCAAATGACCACTTATCAATATGTGTTTTAAGCATTTTCTCTCTTCAGGTTCCAGCACAATCTAATTCCCATTTATATGAATTCTCTTCATAGGTGCTCCTCTTGTTCTCTGTGCTATTCCCAATACCATCTCATTATTGCTTTATACATCTAGCTACTATGGTAATAGTGCTTTAGATACCTGTTATCTCTGCTTGATAAATACATCTCCTCTTCTCATTTGCAACTTTGCACTATTTATCATGCAGTCAGGCCCCTACATGCAGAGCCGTCCCTAGGGGGGAGTGGGGCCCAGGACCAATGGGCCTAGGTGGGGCCCCCACACCCCATACTGCTGGGAAGTGCAGTGGGGGGGCAGACTGCATCACCCCCCCCCCCCCGCGGAGCCAGCCCTGGAAGCCGCGACCACCCGCCAGGCAGCGGGGAGCCGTGGCCGCGGGCCGGGAAGCTGAGGCTGCTAGCTGGGTCACGGGGAACCACCACCACAGCCCCAGTCCCAGGGAGCTGAGGCCCTGGCCATGGCCCCGGGCGGCGGGGAGCCACAGCCCAGGAGAGCCATGGTTGCCGCCTGGGGAGGTGAGGCCACAGCCCGGGGAGGCGGCGAGTCGAGTCTGCAGCCTGGGGTGGTAGCGAACCTAGGCCAAGGCAACAGCTCAGGGTGGCAGCGAGCCGAGGTCGCAGATACGGCCCTGGGTGGTGGGGAGCCGAGGCTGCTGCCGCCTCAGCTGCAGCCAGGATCCTAGATGGCCGCAGCCGGCCCAGAGGCCAGGAACCAAGAACCTGCCCTGCCCCTGGGCCTGCCTGCTCTGCCTGAGCGTGGGGAGCAGAACTGGCCGAGGGGCCAGGGGAAGTGCTCCTGGCCTGCCCTGCTGCCTTTGGCTTTCCAAAGGCAGTGGGGAGCAGGTGGCAGCACAGTCGTGGGGGCAGGGGGGGCATGCGTGGGCCCCCACACTGCCCTGCTGGGAGCGGGACAGTGCAGGGCCCACGTTACCGAAGGGGCTGAGGCGATTGCCCCGTTCACCCCCCCTCCCCCCAGGACGGCCCTATCTACATGAAGAACAGTCTTCCAATTCTTGGCCACCCAACAGTCTTTCAAAGATCATCAAAAGAACAATTTCTTGCAAAAAACCTCTCTATCATTTTCTCTTCAGCTTCATTTACCTAAATCTTTGTCTGATGAGGGCTCTTCAGAGTAGACTTTATCCCAATTATGGAGGAAGAAAGAAAAGGGGTGCATTTAATTTGGCTGCAATTTCATTAATTCATTTGAGGACTATGTGGCAACAAATCACATAATTAAGGTCATGATTCTGTCCATTTCTATCTCCCTCTCCTCCCCTTACCCCTCCGCACCCTTTCCTTTTATGATAGCAAAGGGAAAAGGGGCCTGTCTCTTTACTGTACCAAGTGGTAGGAGACCCAACCATATTTTCAAGGTTCCTTAAAGGGATAACTTTCAATCCACCTGCAATTCTGATTTATCAAAGAAATTGACTCCCTGCCCCCCACAGAATGAGTACCTGGGCTAGACACATGTCATCTGCTAAACTGTAATAATTTGAATCTAATCCCTTCATTTACTCTACCAGGCATCTGAGCAGTTGTTTGGAAGATTAAAAACAAAATCCTTGCTTGGCCAATGTGGCGGTGAAGGAAAAAATATTTCCCAGTCCCACAAACAAAACTAGTAAAATGCCCACAGCAGAGTGGGACCCTAGTCCTACTCTGATTACATGTGGGTGAGGGTTGGTGCTGCTGATCTGAGCATGAAAAAGAGCTCTGTTTTTTTCCCAGGTGTGCAGGGACTGGTGGCCTACCTGAGGTTCTTCTAGTCACCCCCCCCAACTCATATTATGTCACAGCTTCCTGGAAACTGCCCCCCCCATCCCTCCTCCCCATTAATGGAGTAACAAGCCCTTTTTCCCTGCTGGTCAGTCAAAGCAGACTCTTAACCTCAAGATTTCAGGAACACATTGTGTATAGAGAACAGTGAACATAAACATTAAATACTGTAGTGCTACATACATTAAATTAAAACAATAATTCCTAGCCAAATAGCTAGATCTGGTATAAAGTTTATATCTATAGGGATTTATTTTACTGTGACACCAATTCTACACCAATGGAGTTATTCTTGATTTGACAGGCTCAGTCAAAATGAGGCCCGTGGTCTCTAGCTCAAAAGTCACCTTTTTATCTGCATGCACGGATAACATTCTGGTTATTTATAGGCTTGTCAGTAACAATAGATTATGCATTTGACAGATTTAAAATTTATCATCCCTATAACTTTTCATGAGTTATTTGCTAAACTTGTAGTCTTGTATTAAACTTGTATTAAAACAGTTGTATTCAGCTTTGCTGAAATTCACAACTACAACAAACAAAAGTACAATTCAGAATCTTTGTTGATGATCATTAAAATATCAAAGTACAAAGAATGACTTGATGTGACTTATTAAAACAAAGGTTGCTCAAGAATTGTTTTAGTTTATCATGCTAATTAGTAAGCACTCTTTAACAGGAAAGTTGCTCTATTAAGGATAATGGGGACACAGGAAGATGCAACAGATTGAGTATTTTTTGTCATTATTTGTGTGGGGCATTTGTAAAACATTTGTCTTGGCTTCTTCATTTCTAGGTTACAATTATGTTTGTTTGTCATCCTTTATACTATAAATATATTAAACTCTGTTATTTCATTCTTACTACAACCTGTTCAGCTATGGTGTTCTTGCTTTTCAGGCCATCCCTGACAATGTTGCCTTATTTCTGCTCCATCTGAAGTTCTCTGTGACATTTTTTGTTATGACTTTGCCTACTTTTACTTAAATGGGAGTTAATCTTTAATTAGGTTCTCTGGATGCACTCACTGAAAACAGAAGGAGTTGAAAAAAAATGTAAATAAGCCAAGAAATTAAAATGAAATTTTTTGGACGGTAGTATTTGGTTTTGCTGTTGTTTTTTTTTTTTATAAACAGAACTTTAAAAAAAATGGATTCCCCTTTCATCTCCATTTTCTTTCTTTCTTTTTCTTTTTCTTTTTTTTTTTTTTGGTGTTCAGTGCATTAGAGTAGATTTATATTTTATTCAACTATTTATTTTATTTTCCTTTGTTAACTTGTTTCCTTTTAAAAAAGCCCAATCTTTCAAAAAGTGACAGAGTGGCAAAAGGGAAAAGAAACACTTTAACTGTGTTATTCGTTGAAAAACTCTGGACATTGCCCACACAACCCTCCACCCCACTCGCACACAGAGAAATGGAGGAGACAGCTGGGGAAAAAAAAGGATTCAGTAATAACCCTGAGTACAGAACTATCATAGCTTTTAGTGCAGGTTTTTGCAAATGGGATTACCTTTGTGCAGTTATGGTTACTGCTGTTGAATATAAATAAGTTTGGTGTATATTTTGAAAATACTGAAGTTATACTAGAAAATGCCCCGTGTCTGAGTCACTCATTTCTCTTCCAGTAGTAACCCAGCCCACTGTAACCTCTCCCTTCCTCATCTGATAATGATAATGGCAGCACTATCATCTACAACGCCCATGTAAGTTCTCCTGCTCTGTATATAGATCACATTATGTAATTACAGTTTTTCGCATCTGAACTCAGAATTATAGACAAGGTGCTTTTGTATGTTATAAGTAAACATTCCCCTTTCCTGTCCCCTCAGGTAGCTTTTGAGCACACTTTAGGAAAATAGCTGTTAATGGTTTTTGAAAGCTGTATGCTCTTTCTGCTGCTTGATCCTATGCTAATTTATCCATTTCATCATTTTACCATGTGTAGTACCTACTTCTTCACTTTTCCCTTTGTTCCCTTTATATAATCTATTTAAATGTTATCCCATTATCTCTCCAACATTTCTTAATAATGGTGCTTCTCCCTTCTGCTGCCACACACAAACTTCCTGTTCTAAGTATTTATTTAAAAACTGTTCTAGCTTAAGCTTTTCTTCAGATATTACTATTAGCCGTGACCTCTCCCTGATTAAATAACCAGTCCTTGGTTTTTCTATTTTTATATATTTACAAAAGCTTCAAAGAAAAACTATTTTCCTTTGCACAAGTCAAGAGATTCTGGGTATCTGCTTTCAAACTGACTAGGCCAGCAGGTCCCTGTCAATCACTAGAGACTAATAGCAGTCACTGACTTTCCCTCAGTTACTATTTACTTTCTACTGATAGCCACTGAAGAACAACACAGTCATATATTCTGAACTCCATTAGACTAGTGTAAATTTGCAAAACATTCTGAGGTCAGTGGCATTTCTCCAGCTTTCTTTCTCTATACCCTAGACCCCAACCTGGCTCAGAGCCGCTGGCTTGGTCCTGTATATATACTCACATACATACAATAGAGAGGCATATACACATTTTGAAATAGTGTTTTTGCTATAATCATTCCCAGGAAGGTGAGAGAAGTCTTTTATCAGTGTCTTCAAATATATATTAAACTAAAATAAGGGGCTCTTGTAAAATTTTGGAAAGTTAGCCACCTGCCTCCTACTTTCAAAATTGAGTTTGGTGCTTAAGATTCAAAGACAGGTTCTGAAAGGGATTTAGAAATCTAAACAGGCATACAAGTGCCTAAGTCCAACATGTGGGCACCACTGATATGTTCAAACTATATAGCTCAGGTGCTGCCTGTAAAGAAGCCTGAATCCCTTAGGTAGTAAGTTTCATGCAGCCACCACTTTCAAAGCAGTGCTATTGTCACTCAAAACTAATGAACAGTTCAGAGCCTTTGCTCAAGCCATAGATGTGGAGGCTTCAAAACAGTGTTTTGGTGGGGAATGCCTCTCATCAGCAGAGCTGGCTGCTCTAGGTTTGCTCTGACTATGCCTACGACCTGAAACTTGTCAAAGCTAACAGTGGAAGGACTGGATAGAGGCCACTAATAGATGGAGAGCAGCACAGTATCTACACAAAAGACAGCTAGAGCACAGAAAAAGATAGGGGAGTGTGAGAAACATCAACAATCAAGAGCAGAAAACAGAGAAACCGAGATTGTTTTGGCTTATAGGGCTGGGGCTACCTAAATAGCTGAACTGACTTAAATGCTTAACTTCACAACTGAGGATTCCAAGTAGAGGGAGGTGCCTATCTCTTGCCTATCAGCCCATCATCCATTATTTAAGTGCCTAAGCCTCCCTCCTCAGCTCTCTCTCCTCTGTATTTCACTTCTGGCTAGCTTAAGCAATTTTTGCCTCAGCCTGCTGACTTTTAAAGAATCCTTTTCTAAGTGCTCAACTATTCCCATGCACTCTACAGGACTCCTAGGCAGCATGAAACTGCCTAACTTGGGGATACTAGGTGGTGGGCTGTATAGGGTTAGATGTTGTTCAGCCAAAACCCACCAAGTGCCTACATCATTTTTGACAATGGAGATAGACTGCCAAACCTCTTTAGGGCTTTTGAACATTTTATCTTAGCTCAGGTTTTCAGTCTGAAGTCCATGGTAAAGTGTTATGTGAAAATGTTCCATTCCAGGGGCAGCCCTATGATAGTTTGTGCACAGAGGAGCAATGTCTGTCAGAGTGTCCTTACTTCACTGGAGAAAATAGTTTGCAACATTACTCTCAGCATATAACGTGCACACTATTGTTCAGTTAGCCTTCTCATCTTCTCCATCTCTCTGTCTTGTTCCTCCTAGGGGAAAGATCTGAGGTGAAGCTTTTGTGCTCCCTGAAACATCCATACTCTGGTTGAAACCACCCTAATGCCAAAGGCTATGTCTACACTTGTAAATTTAGGTCAACTTTAGCTAAGTCGACTTAACTAAGTTGACTTTAAGTCGACTTAGTTAAGTCGGCTTAGCATGTCTACACCTAAATTTTAAGTCAACTTTGGGGGGAACTTACAAAGTCTACCTAGAGCATCCACACTGGATGCCTAGGTCGACTTCTAGGGACTAGGAGGACCTTGGGCAGCTCCACGGTGGCTGGGGGTGGGCACCCCTTGCCCAGTATCAGGGAGTTCAGGGGGACAGGGACCCTAGCATGCATGCAGGGTGGGCAGGGCTTTGCCCTGCCCTGTGGGGGGGCATGCCAGGCTCCCCCTGTGCCTCCCCAGCAGGGAGGGCAGTGGGGGAGTCCTGGAGAGCCCTAAGTTGACTCTAAGTCGACTTAAGGCTACTCCAGGTCTACACTACAACTTTAGAAAGTCGACTTAAGCCTAAAGTCAAATTAAAAGGAGGTTTAATAAAGTCGACTTAATTTTCATTGTCAACTTTATTTTCCTTAAGTCAACATAAGCAGGTTGCTTAAGTCGACTTAAGGAAAGTGTTGTGTAGACGCAGAGTAAATTAAGTCGACTTAAGCAAGTTTAAGTCGACTTAATTTACAGGTGTAGCCGCACCCATTGGTACCATGTATGTGAGGAGGGGCATGGTGTAAGCAGGTGATAGGGGATGGCTAGCGCACACTAGTCACCTGTCACATCAGTGAAGGGTTTGGGCTATCTCAACATGAAAATAAAATCAAAGCCACCTGATTTTCAGAGATGCTGATCACTTACTATCTCTGGCTGCATCTACACTTGTAAATTAAGTCGACTTCAGTTTGCTTAAGTTGACTTAATATACCCTGCGTCTACACTATCGTTTTCTTATGTCGACTTAAGGAAAATAAAGTCGACTTAATTAAAATTAAGTCGACTTTGTTAAACCTCCTTTCTAGTAGATCTAAAGCTTAAGTCGACTCCCTTGAGTCGACTTAAGCCAGTGTAGATATGGGGTAGCCCTAAATCGACTTAAGGCTACCCCAGGGTACACCAATACCCTCCCTGCCGGGGGGGGGGACAGGGGAAGCCTGGCATGCCCCCCCAGGGCAGGGCAGAGCCCTGCCCACCCTGCCCCTATGCCCTGCTAGGGTACCCATGTACAATGGGGCAAAGGCTGAGCCCCCTGGCATTGGGCATGAGGTGCCCCCCTCTGTCCCCGTGGACCTGCCCTAGGTCCCTCTAGCCCCACAAAGTTGATCTAGAGCATCCAGTGTGGATGATCTAGGTCAACTTTGTAAGTTCCCCCTAAGTCAACTTTAATTTTCAGTGTAGACAGACTGTCGACTTAACTAAGTCGACTTAGTTAAAGTCGACTTAAATACAGAAGTGTAGACATAGCTTCTGTAACTACAACAGGAGATATAGATGCCCAGCAGAACTTCTGGAGCTCAAGCTACTTTGAGGTAGGTGCCTAAATATGGATTTAAATAAATACCTTTAGGCATCCAGGTTTAAAATTTTAAATGAGGAACGTATAAGGTAAGGAAGTATTAAAACTGTCCATTTTAAAGGGGGTCTGGAAGAATCCAAAGACATAATAATTAAGGTACAAGACTCAGTACCTTTAAGAGACAAAATTACAAGGAGCAAGAAGCAGCCAATGTGACTTCCCAAGGTATGAATGAAAAAATCTAGTACTGCAAATGGAAAAGTGGGAAGACAAACAAGGAAGAATACTCAGAGTTAGTTAAGAATAGATAAGGGCAACAAAAAAGCAAAATGAATACATTAGCCAAAGAAGCTACTAGAGAAAATAAACGATTTTATAAATAGACATCAGTGGAATTAAACCTGAAAAAAAGCAGGTTGAATAGTAAATAGAAGAGGGTTGAAATCAGTGAGTAGTAATCACTGGCAGAGATGCTGGAATTCTTGTTATAAATTTGTTTTCAACAAAAACAAATGAAGAAAAAAGCTTGTACAAATAAGATACAACGTAAGTGATTAAAAGAACCTCTGCTAATCAGTAATACCAATCTGTATAATTTACATGGTTAGATTATGCATTGCCATGCAATGTGAGCATTGCAAGGTTGATATCAGTCCCTTTACCTACTGCTCCCTTCTACTCCTCTTTGAGGTGCACAGTCCTCCAAGGAATGTGGGCTCCCCAACCTCAAAGTGGAAATGGTAAAGATTTGTTGATGACATGGTTAAGACTTTCAAATGCTCCTTTTTCAACACAAAAACATGCCTGTGGCCAGATTGGGGACAGGATCCACCTGCAATAGTCCTTTGGTCACCATAGTGGCCATGAAATCCAGAACTGATTCAATTCTCAGTGCCTACCAGAGAGAAACTAAATCAATTTAGAAAAACAAACAAACCCCCAAAACAAAACAAAAACCCACACAGTGCAATATGATGTATAAATAGGACCATTGGGAGCCAGTTCTGTTGACTGGGAGATAAAAATTAGTGCAAGATCGCAAAGGATGAGTTTATTTCTGATGGGTAAAATATCCTGTATTTTCTCAACACATATATTTTGAAGGATACTAATAAAAAAAGAAATCATGGTTGCTATCTTGTACTCCTACCTCTCCCACTGTTCTAAGCCCACCCAGCAAGAGATACATTTCAACATAAATTGACTCCAACGAGAAACACTTTTATGGAATTAGAAGAAAACCACAAATTCACTGATTCCATAAAAGTGTTTCTCGTTGGAGTTAATTTATGTTGAAATGTATCTCTTACTGGGTAGGCTTAGAAAGGTGGGAGAGGTAGGAGTACAAGATAGCAACAATGATTTTTTTTATTAGTATCCTTCAGTAGTCTGAGGAAGAGTTTGAGAATGATCAGACAATGAAAAACCTGACATTTTGTAGTTAAGGTTCCTGTTCATACAATAAGTATATAAAAAGTATATAAAAGATATTAAATTTCACTGATGCTCCTTCCTCATCTGAAAGTTTATAACACGTACACGAAATAGTGTGAATCCATATTCAGTATAATGATTTAACAAGAGAACTATACCTTTTCAGGGCTTTAAATGTCGTTCCTTGTGTGAAAATGAAAATCTTTGTCTCTTCCACCATTTTATTTATTTATTTATTGTTGAGCATCTTAAGAAACAATGAAACTTTTAAAGATAATGGGTAAAATGTTGCCTCTGCTGAAGTTAATGACCATTCTGCCCTTGACTTCAATGAATCAGGATTTTACTCAATGTGTATAGCCACTCCTACTTTTTGTTCAGTGAACAATTCTTATGCTTATTATTCCCTCTTTCAAGAACATGAATCTCAAGGTCCGGACACTATGAGAGACTTCACTGCTAGCAACAAGATTCATGGATTCCAACTCTAGAAGGACCACTGTAATCATCTAGTCTGCCATCCTGTATAACTCAGACCTTAGCATTTCCCTGAATTAATTCCTGTTGAAAATACAGCATATATATTTTAGAAAACATCTAATCTTGATTTTTAAATCACCCATGATGGAGGATATGCTACAACCCCGGTAAGTGGTTCCAATTCTTATATATCCTCACTGTTAAACACCTTATTTCCTGTCTAGCTACAACTTCCAGCCTTTTAACTTTGTTATACCCTTATATGTGTAGCCCCCTTGTGGCCAAGATGGAGTCTGCTCTGCAGGCAGCTCTAGCCAAGGAAGGGCGCGTGCAGGAACGCAGCAGGGACAGTCCCCTTCTACCCCAGGGGCACCTGTTCCAACCCCCCCGGAGTGATCACACACACACGCTGGGACAGCACAGTGAATATGGGAATGGGGAAGATTTATTTACAGAGGGAGGAAGGAGAGAACAACAGGGGAGATGGGGCAGCAGGAAAGCAGGCTAACAATTAGCACAGGGCCTTGCAGGCCCAGGGGTGCTGCAGGCTGAGGGCAGACAGTGAATGAGCACAGCGTCTGCGCTCTGAGTTCAGTGATCCCAGCACAGTTGCAGTCTGGGCTGAGTCCTGGTTGCTCCTGGTCGTCTTCGGCGCCAGCAAGTGTCCCCAACAAAGCCTCCGGTGCCTCTTCTGCCGCTCACTGTGACCACAGAGCGACGCCCTCCCCACTTAACTACCTAGAGCCTCCCCCAAGTCCCAGGCCAAGTCTCAGGCCTCGCACGCATGGCTCCGCAGCTCTGGGCAGCCGTGTCACTGGGTCCAGCTCCTGTCTGTCCTTGGGCAACTGCTCCATGGCACAGTGTCCTCTGGCTCCTGTCCTGGGTGTTTCCGGTCAGCTCTCTGTCCCTCTCCAGCTTTTGGGCAGGGCCTCTGCTGCTTCTCTCCTCACCATGCCTCTGGCTGCAGCCCTTCTTCTCCAGCTTCAGCCACACCCTCCTGTCATCCCCTCCCCCCAAACAGCACTCTTTCCTTCCAGCATAATCAGTGCCTCCCCCTACAGGGCAAAGGGTTAATGGGACCATGCTCTTTTAAACCCCAAAGGGGTTACATATGTTAGATTGAAAAACCTCAATTATTAAATTTCTGTTACAAATTTAGGTATTTATAGCATGTAATCAAGTCACTTTTTAACTTTCTCTTTGAAAAACTAAATAGATTCAACTCCTTGAGGCTATCTTACACAGCAAGATGCACGTCATCTCATGGTTTGGAGGATAAGGGGAATGAGCAGAGATTCCCCTGCAGGAGGAAGATTCAGTTCATTTGGGGCCAGACACCTCACCAACATACAGCCTCGGTTGGGAAGGACCATAGTTTCCTGGCAGATAGGAATCTACATACTTTTTCAAGAGGAGCCAACATATATACAGAGGGGTATGTTTTTAACATATATATAGTATCGCTGCTACCTAAGGAAGAAAAGGTTTACTCATTTTGTGTCTGTCTACACAGCATTTTGCATTTCAACCCATGTTGACAGACTTAGATAGCAGGGCTTGCACTAGCACTCTAAAAATAGCTGAATTGACAGAGCTTTGATATTGCGGCTCAGCCTGGAGCTTGGACTCTGAAGCCTAGGGATGGGGTGGGCTTCAGAACCTGAGCTCCAGCCCAAGCTTCAACTTCAAGGGATTATCTATAAAACTATAACAAGATTTTCCTTTTGTTCTTTGGTATGGGGTGGCAAATATGTGCACCACCCTAGAAGATCTCCAAAATGAAGTTGTAACTCAGTGCACTCTTCTGCGTGACAGTTTTTTCTACACTCCCAAATTGTCAAGGGTGGGAAGTGGGGAATGAGGGTTTGGGTGGAAAGTATCCTGCACTGATGTACTGCCAGCTGTAGCATACTCCCTCCCTTATGCACAGTCAACTTTGTCTGCTAGTACATAGAGGAGCGAGATGGGTTGGTAGTGTCATGGTCCCACATGCTTCCTTCCCTCTGCACCCATTTTCTTGCTGTAGCAAGGATCACAATCTCCTCCTAGAAACAGTTCCCCCCACCACACACACAACTAGAGTTCCAAGCTGTGTGTGGCCATACGAGTGTGGTATGCGATGGCAGGTCTTACTCCTTTGCCCATATTGTGAATGAGCCTTCTGTAAGGAATACTCCATTTTGTTTGTGAAACATGAATAATTTGTGGAAACAAACAGCATTTATATGCTGGGAATTTAGCAGAAGTCTAAGGAATTAAAATAGTAATCACTTGACACTCAGCATGAAGAAATCAAGGTTACATCCAATTAAACCAGTGAGTGATATAATAATGTCCACTGTCTTGAACATGTAGGATGCTTATTAAATAATGAATTTGGACAATAATTATTTTCCCCTTGTCTCAGAGAGAGAGAGAATGCACAAGGCAGAGACTGATATAACACACATGTTCATAAGTTAGACCACAGCTCCCAAATAAATGAAGTGCTTTTAATATGAGTGGATGAATCTAAATTATATAGAATCATAGAATATTAGGGTTGGAAGGGACCTCATAAGGTCATCTAGTCCAACCTCCTGCTAAAAGCAGAACCACTCCCACTAAATCATCCCAGCCAGGATTTTGTCTAACCGCACCTTAAATGTTTCCAAAGATAGAGATTCTATTACCTCCCTAGGTAACCACTTCCAATGCTTGTCCACCCTCCTAGTGAGAAATTTTTTCCTAATATCCAACCTCGATCTCTCCACCTGTAATTTGAAACCATTGCTCCTTGTTCTGTCCTCTACTACCACCAAGAACAGCCTAGCTCCCTCCTCTTTGGAGCACCCCTTCAAGGTTGCTATCAAATCCCCCTCAGTCTTCTCTTCTGCAGACTAAATAAGCCTAGTTCCTTCAGTCTCTCCTCGTAAGTCATGTGCCTCAGCCCGCTAATCATATTTGTTGCCCTCCGCTGGACTCTTTCTAATTTGTCAACATCCTTTCTGTAGTGGGGAGCCCAAAACTGGACACAGTATTCCAGATGTAGCCTCACCAGTGCCAAACAGAGGGGAATAATCACGTCCCTCTATCTGCTGGCAACACTGCTACTGATGCAGCCCAATATGCCATTGGCCTTTTTGATAACAAGGGCACACTGCTGACTCATATCCAGCTTCCCATCCACCATAACCCTCAGGTCCTTTTCTACAGTGCTGCTACTTAGCCAGTTGGTCCCCACACTGTATCAGTACATGGAATTTTTCCGTCCTAAGTGCAGGACTTTGCACTTGTCCTTGTTTAACCTCATGAGATTTCTTTTGGCCCAATGCTCCAATTTGTCTAGGTCTCCCTGAATTCTGTCCCTACCCTCCAGCATATCTACCGTGCTCCCCCAGCCTGGTGTCAATCTATCTGAGTGTGCAATCTATCCCATCATCCAGAACTGTCCCCAGGACCGACCCTTGAGGCACTCCACTCATTACTGATTGCCAAACACTGAATGTACTTTTGCGTTTTTTATTACTGCTCTGTTAGTTGCTATCTTTTGCCATCTTCTTTTAAAGAAAAGGACTGATAGTATTTATTTCTAAATTGCTAAAGTTCTAGGAATGCCTGATTTATTTTCAGAATAGCAAACTATTTACTCTGTTACTGGAAAGTGTGTTTATTTTTATTTATTACTGTTATTTAACATTCATTTTGCATTTGTGTGTGGAAACTCAGCTAGGTTGAGACCCATTGTGCTAAATGCTGTAGAAAGTTTCTGATTAAGGATAAAAGTGGTGAAAAACAAGGGTGATATCATGTTAGGGATCTACTATAAACCATCTAACTAGGAAGAAGAAGAGAATGAGGTTTTTTTAAATAATTAACAAGATCACTGAAGCACAGGGCTTAACAGTAATGGGGGACTGCAACTAATCAAACATCTGCTGGAAAAAATAATGCAGCAGGGCACAGGTTATGCAAGTTCTTGGAATGCATTGGAGACAATTTTTATTGAAGAAGGTGGAGAGTGACATGGGGAGAGGCTATTCTAAATTTGATTCTGATAAATAGGGAAGGACTGGTTGAGAATTTGAAGTTGAAAGACAGCATTGGTAAAAGTTATTATGAAATGTTATAGTTTATAATTCTAAGGAGTGGTAGAAAGGAAAACAATACAGTGGACTTAAAGAAGGCAAACATAAATAAACTCAGAAAATAGTTGGCAAGGTACCTTAGGAAGCAAATTTAAGATACAAAAGGGTTCAAGAGAGTGGTCAGTTTTTAAGAGGACATTATTAAAGACACAAGAATGAACTATCAAATGCATATGAAAGTTGGAAAGCATGGTAAGAGACTACTCTGTCTTAACCAGGAAATCTTCAAAGACTTGAAACTCAAAAATAAGTCATACAATAAATGCAAACTAGGTCAAATTTTGAATATAAAATATAAAACACAGCACAAGCACATAGTAGCAAAATTAGAAAGGAAAAGGCACAAAATGAGATTAAATGAGCTACGGTCATAAAGGATAACAAGAAAACATTTTACAAATGCATTAGAAGCAAAAGAAAAACCAAGGACAGGGTAAACCATTACTCAATGATGAGGGAAAGGCAATTACAGGAAATGGAGCAGTGTCTGAAGTGGTAAATACCTTTTGTGTTTCAGTTTTCACCCCAAAATTAGCAGTGGTCCAACAACTAGCACAGTGAACATCCATGCAAATGGAATAGGATCAGAGGCTAAAATGCAGAAAGAACAAGAATTATTTAAACAATTTATATTTTTTGAAGTAGGCAGGCGCTGGAGAGAAATATCCAAGAATATTTAAAGAATGGGCTGAAGATATCTGTGAAACATTGGCAATTCTCTCTGAGAAGTTGTGGACTGGCAAAAGGCAAATATAGTAGTTCCCTATAAAAAGGGAAATAAGAACAACCCAAAGAATTATAGACCAGTCAGTTTAGCTTCAACACCTTGCAAGATAATGTAGCAAATAAACTATTTATAAGCACCTAGAAGATAATAGGGTGACAAGTACATTCAAATCATATCAAACGAACTTAATATTATTCTTTGAGAGATAGCAAGCCTTGTGGATGAGAGAGAAACAGCAGATACGATATAGTCTCAACTTTAGTAAGGTTTTTCATATTGTCTCATATGACCTTCTCATAAGCAAACTAGAGAAATATAATGTAGATGAAACTACTATAAAGTAGGTGCACAACTGGTTGGAAAACCATACTCAGAGAGTGGTTATCAAAGGTTCAGTCAAGCTGGAAGGACATATCAACTGAGGTCCTGCCAGGATCTGTGCTGACTCTGATTCTATTCAATATTTTCATAAATTGTTTGAATAATGACAAAGAGAGTACACTTATAAAGTTTGTGGATGATACTAAGATGGGAAGGGTTGCAAGCATTTTGGACAGGATTAGAATTCAAAATGATCTTGACAAACTGGAGAAATGGTCTGAAATAAATCTGATGAAATTCAATAAGGATGAATGTATAGTACTACACTTAGAATTGGAAAATCAATAGTACAAACATAAAATAATGACTGTCTAGGACGGAGTACTGCAGAAAAAGGTCTGGGGGTTATAATGGATAACAAAGTAAATATAAGTCAACATTATGATACTGTTGCAAACATTATTCTGGGATATATTAGCAGGATTATTGTAAGCAAGATAATCAAAGTAATTCTTCCATTCTTGTGGGCGCTGCTAAGTCCTCAACTGGAGTATTATATTCAGTTCAGGGCACTTAATTTTGGGAAAAATGTGATCAGACTGGTGAAAGTCCAGAGGAGAGGAACAAAAATGACTGAATGTCTCGAAATCATGACCTATGAGGAAAGATTTTTTTAAAAAACAGGCTTGTTTAGTCTGGAGGAAGGAAGACTTAGATGAGGCCTGATAACAGTCTTCAAGTATATAAAAGGTTGTTGTAAAGAGGAGGATTATAAACTGTTCTCTCTATCCACTGAGAATCGGACAAGAAGCAATGGTCTTAAATTGCAGCAAAAGAGATTTAGGTTAGACTTGTGGTAGTTAAGCACAGGAACAAATTACCTACACAGGTTGTGGAATCTCCATCATTGGAGGTTTTAAAGAACAGTTTAGGCAAACATCTGTCATCAATAGTCTATATAATACTTAATCCTGCTTCAGTGCAGGGTTCTGGATTAAATAACCTATTGATGTTGTTTCCAGTCCTACATTTTAAAGATTCTGTGAAAAGGACTTTTCCTGCCTCAAACAGCTTGCAGTGTAAAAGACAAGACATAACATGTGATGAGACAATCGTGTGGGTCATAGTAGCAAAAATAGGTTACCTGTAAAACTTACACAGTCAATAGCCATCTAAACAAGACTTTAGGTTTTCCTTTTCTGTCTATTCCTTCCTTAAATTTGCAAAATGCAACAAACAAACAAACAAATCCTAAGGTTTCCAGTACAGTGGTACCTTGACTTACGAGTGTCCCAACTAGCGAGTTTTTCGAGATACGAGCTGTCTCTCGGCCGATTTCTTGCTTTGAGTTGAGAGCTAAAATTCGGGTTACGAGCCTGAGCTTCAGATAACCCGCTGCTAGGTGGCGCAGTGAACCAGCAGGATTTGACATACGAGTAATTTGAGTTACGAGCTCCGTCACAGAACGAATTAAACTCGTAAGTCAAGGTACCACTGTACTTCCCAGTTTCAATTAGCTCTGAAATAGCCCAGATAAACCTATTTCCAGTGATGTATTATTCATCTAAGGCAAAGGGTCTGAACAGCATAATTGAGATGCAACATCCAGGGTCATGAGACACTGAGATGCCATGGTAACAAAGTATGTGAGAGACTACACATCAAACTCCATTTTTTCACTTGTGTTTCCAGTTGATTTGTTCATGTTTTTGCTTTGATCCACAGGCTGGCTTTTACTAGCTGGGGTGAAATTCATCTCTGTGAAGAGGACCCTCACTTAAGCCTACAAAAGTAACCCCAGTACAAATCCCTCTTTGTCACATATCAAGGCTATTTTTATTACAATTTCTTACTTTAGGAGGCAAAGTTTGACAATTTTGGTCCATGTATGTGTGGGCAGGGCCAGATTAAGGATCCACTTGGCCCTATTTGCCCACTTTTGTGCCCCCCCATTCCCAGACCTACTCCCCAACCACAGCGTTTCAGATGCCAGCCTGAGCGGGGCCAGATCTTGAAGTGCAGTGGGTTCTCAGGGTCCCCCTTTAGCCCAGGACCTGAGGCTGCAGCCCTAAAGCCCTTGCCCTGATCTGGCCCTGTGTGTGGGAACCTTAATTCTAGAAATCAGTTGGCACAAAATGTCCATTCTCAGGAGAGCAAATGACCTCATCAACTTCAACATGGCTTTAATTAGAAGTATGCAGGTGGTATCTAGTTAGTAGATATGCAAGGGTCATTTTTAACTTAAACTTCTTTTTAAAATCACCTTTAAGAAAATTCTTTATATAGTGCAGTAGCCACATTTTTCAATTTATATATGTTATTCTATATTATTATTATTTTATAGCAAATATTTTCTTTCAAGTATAGTGGTAATGATTTTTTAATAACATGGATTCAGAGTTCCAAAGGGGTAGCCATGATAATCTAGTTCAGCAAAACGAACAAGGAGTCCAATGGCACTTTTAAAGGCTAACAAATTTATTTCTTGCATGAGCTTTCGTGGGAGAAAATCCCACTTCGTCAGACTCTTTGAAGATGGGGAACTTACTGAATGGAAGGAAAATAAATTCAGGGAAGTGTAAGACATAAGATCAAGTCAGGCTGTAACAGCAAATCAAAGCAGAGGTTTTCTTATTAACCGTAATACCCATTCCAGCCCTTGACTTTCACTATCACTATTGGCTTAAAAGTTTATTGGTGCTTAAGTACAATAGCATAATTAGAATAATGCACACAGTATCTGACATTCCTATCTGACATTCCCATGAATAACCTCTTTACCACTGCACGCTACCCCAAAAACATTAATTGTATTCAAAGTTAGCACATTAGTATAATGGGCAGCAGCAGGAATGTCCAAGCCGGTCTCAACTACCACACTGAGAATGGAGATTTTTTTAAAAAAAGAATGAAACTTCTGTGATGGCTTTTACGTACTCTAAAATAAAATAAATTGTCATTCGATTGACAAAGACAGCTGTTCTTATATTAAAAGGATGAAGACAACTCAGGAAATAAAAGGTAGGTCACAGCTGTGATGATCTTCATTTATTTGTGAGTAAAACTTGTGAGTTGGCAGTATGAGTTTGTAATTCGATATTTGTGATACTGATGCTTCCAGAGAAGATTGATTCCTTCGCAATCTTATCTAAAACAATCTAAAAGGAGAATGTGACAATGAAGGCAGATTACTTAACTTCTTTCTTTCCTGCAGATGATAAATCTCAGAAGGATTCAAGTAGTGTGCACAAAAGGTCTTTTGTAATAAGGAGTAGCAGAATTTCTCCATCTGTACTATGCCTCACAGAGAATGAATGAAAACAATCAACCTGCTCATCTGCAATGACCCTATCTAGCGAAAGGTAACAACATATAATCATTATGTGAACTGCTTATCAAATGGTGCATAACAAGTGATACAATTGATAAGTCTCTTAGGGATGACATGTTCCTTGAAATAGTAACAAATGAAGATGGGACTGGTCAGCCAAATCAAAAGAAAAAAGACCAATGATATGAATAGGAATAAAAGTGATACACTTAAAACATGCAATTAAATGCAATTAAAATATAAAAGTATATTGTTAGGAACTACTATTTTGTGACCTGTATTCTAACTCCTTGTATGCCAAGCTAAGAATTCAATTCTATTTGTATTCAGACTGGAAGTCTAAGGGAAGGAGTGTGAAGGAAGTTAGTCTTTGGGCACCAAAAGAACAACACATTTTTATGAGATCTGTGCTCCTTACCTTAAATTCCTTTAAAAACTCTACCTATAGAATATTAAGAGAAATATCAAGGAGGTTGTAAAGCTCTTATTTAATTTATGTTTGGGGGTTTAATGCCAGAAGTGATATACATGGGGTGTATTTCAGTTATAAAATGGGTCATCCCACTTGATGAGGTAATAGGTATATAAACACATTGTGGGCTAAATAAAGTCTGAATGTGATGGTCAATTTATTTATATTATATGAACTTTGAAGTTACCTCTTCATTACCACACAATCTATGTGTCTCACAAAAGTTTAATGTATTTATCTTCACAACATCAGTGTGAGGTAGGGAAGGATTCTTATCACCATTTTACAGACAGCAAATTGAGGCTCAGAGAGAGTAAGGATAACATTTTCAAAAGCATTAAAATCATTTAGGAGACTAAATCCCATTTCTGAAAAAGATATACACTGTGAAGCCCTGATCTGTTAGATTCACCAGACCTGGATATGCATCTCGAGGTATCTATATGGTGCTATTACCATCGTAGATCACTGCCTACATTCTAATTTCTTTTCAGTAGTGATTACATATTAAAAAATAAAGATTTGGGGGGTAAGAGTGACTTAAACATTATGTTCTTCCTTCTATGGATAATTTCAGAATTTTATTTCTATGTGCCATGGATTCCTATATTAACAGAACAATCAACAATGCATCAGATTTCTTTTGAGGATATAATATCAAGGCAGCACACAGAGTTCAGCGTGGCTTACTTAGTATACATATCTTTGGCTTAACAGGGCAAAAAAAGTGATCAATAAAGTGATAATTAGGTAATAGGAATAGCTTTGTTCTACTCAAGGTTAATATCAATGGTAAGGTTTTGTTTTGAAGAGACTGGAAAAGTGGATGCAATTAGTAAGTAGAAAAATGACAAAGTTCCAAAGGGATAGCCATGTTAGTCTAGTTCAGCAAAACAAACAAGGAATCCTGTGGCACTTTTAAAGACTAACAAATTTATTTATCGCATGAGCTTTCATGGCTTTCTTTTGTGGTTTTATTTTAAAAAAAATGATGCTGCCCTTATGGAAATCAGACATATCTTTGTCAATGGTTTTGTTACAAAATGGGACTCAATCTTGTGTGTGTGTGTGTGTGTGTGTGTGTGTGTGTGTGTGTGTGTGTTTATTGATTGCCTGCTCTTTTCAGGCTCCTTTACTACCCTGACAATCTGCTTGTTTTCAAAGCAATGATAGGTTTGTACACAGTGGACGTTTTCTAGTTGAATTTCTTTTGGTTGACACAACACGAGCATATGTATGGAGGTCCATATTTTTGTTTCTCTATTATTCTGAACTACAGATATATTTATAAATTTGACTTCACATGAGGAATGCAACAAAGCAGTTAATTTAGGTCTAGCCTGAATGTGACATCAGTGCTGCGCAGATGCATCGCTACACAATGAGCAGTACAAAAGAATTATGACTCAAAGTCACCCCTCTGAGCACAAATCCTTCATAGCTTCCCTCCGTTGATGTCGGAGAATCTATATCATATATACCTCATCAGACTTTTGCAAGACCTGGCATAGTCCCCCCTCCTTGAAACCAGACATCTTTTATTGTCTAACACATGGGGTAGCAATGGATCAGAGGCATGACTCTGGCTTCACTTCATTTTTCCCATTAATCTGCTTTAGCAGTGGAGTACTTGGCATGCCTTTTTCCCCTCCATGACTAGATGCAATGTTTGAATAGGTTCTACCTTCAGAGGGGAAAATTGCAATCCCGCTTTATTGTTGACTTTTCTGTTTTTGCCTCTCTAAGCTCTGTGTACATTTCACAATTGTTGTCACCATGTTGGTCAGACGGTTGCTAATATATTCCTACTGCTATACTCTTATTATTCAAGCATGGAATTTCTGTCCATAGAAATTCTATGGCACAGTTTGTTTCATTTACATTTGCCTCTATGCTTTCTTTCACATGCTGCCACCAGCATGACCTACTCTGTCACTCCTATATATATTTGCACCCGGGTATTACCATGTTTCATTGATTAACATTATTCCATAAAGTCTATGTTATGCCTGTTATTTCAATAGTCTCATTTAACACCATACATTCAATTTTGCCCATCTTAGCATTTAAACTTCTTGCATTTACATACATCCATTCATAACATCTGTCAATATTTGGTTGTCTGCCTTCATAGATTCAAAGGTCAGACGGGACCAGTATGATCATCTAGACTGATCTGCTGCACAATGCAGGCCACAAAACCTCACCCACCCACTCCTGCAATAGGCCTCTACCCTATGTGATCTAATTGAAAGGGAGGCTTTTTCATTTGATTTTATTGTGACCCTGAAGTTCTATATGAACCATTGACGTGGTATTTCTTGACTTTAGCAAGGCTTTTGATATGGTTTCCCATAGAATTCTCATTGGCAAGTTAAGGCAGTATAGGTTGGATGAGTGGACTGTAAGGTGGATAGAAAACTGGCTAGATCAACGGGCTCAGCGGGTAGGAATCGATGACTCAATGTCTAGTTGGCAACCAGTAATGAGTGGAATGCCCCAGGGGTCGGTCCTGGGGCCAGTTCTGTTCAACATCTTCATTAATGATCTCGATGATGGGATAGATTGCATGCTTAGTAAGTTCACGGATGACACCAAGCTGGGGGGAAAGGTAGACATGCCGGAGGGCAGGGAAAGTATTCAGGGAGACTTAGACAAATTGGAGTATTGGGCCAAAAGAAATCTCATGAGGTTCAACAAGGTCAAGTGCAAGTGCAAAGTCCTGCACTTAGGATGGAAAAATTCCATGTACTGCTACAGGCTGGGGACCAATCAGCTATGTAGCAGCACTGTAGAAAAGGACCTAGGGATTATGGTGGACGGGAAGCTGGATATGAGCCAACAGTATGCTCTTGTTGCCAAAAAAGCCAATGGCATTCTGGGCTGCATCAGTGGGAGTGTTGCCAGCAGATTGAGGGATGTGATTATTCCCCTCTATTCAGCAATGGTGAGGCCGCATCTGGAATACTGTGTCCAGTTTTGGGCTCCCCATTACAGAAAGGATATGGACAAATTAGAAAGAGTCCATTGGAGGGAAACAAAAATGATTAGGGGGCTGAGGCACATGACATACGAAGAGAGACACAAGGAACTAGGTTTATTTAGTCTGCAGAGGAGAAGACTGACGGGGGATTTGATAGCAACCTTCAACTACTTGAAGGGGTGCTCCAAAGACGAGGGAGCTAAGTTGTTCTCAGTAGTAATGGAGGACAGAACAAGGAGCAGTGGTTTCAAGTTACAGCTGGGGAGGTCGAGGTTGGATATTAGGAAAAACTTTCTCACTAGGGGTGTGGTGAAGCATTGGAATGGGTTCCCTAGGAAGTTGGTGGAATCTCCATCTTTGGAGATATTTAAGGTCCGGTTAGACAAAACTGTGGCTGGGATGATTTAGTGGGATTGGTCCTGCTTTTAGCAGAGGGTTGGACTAGATGACCTCATGAGGTCCCTTCCAGCCCTAAGATTCTATGATTTCCTGTTTCTGAAAGTGGAACTGGAAGCATTTAAAAGAATATTACCATGGTGGACCGGGACTTCAATCTCTTAATGATCAGACTAAATTTGGCCTCCTGGATCTCTCTTCCACCTTTTCTTAATTCACTGGTATCATCTTATGCCATGACCACTGGCTACTCCCTAGCACCACACATAAGTTTCGCTAGATGTCTTGAGAGATCCACAACTTTTTCACCCAGAAAGCAATTCACCATGTGGTTCTCCAGGTCATTGCAAACCCAGCTATTTGTATTTCCAATAATCAAGACCCTCATTATTATTACGTGCCTTTTCCTGGTAACTGGGATCTCCTCTCACAGCGAGTTTGCCTCAGTGTGAGAGGACACCATTACTTCATCAGGACAGAGGGTCCAAAATACGGGGTTATTTCCTTCTGCTCCCATTTGCTGTTCTCCTTCCCTAGACTTTCCTCCTCCTCAGTAGCACAGAGGTTGTCAGACTCAGGGTGGAAATGCTCTATTGTGGCCCCAGAAACTCTCATCTATGGATCTCTCTGTCTCCCTTAGCTCCTTCAGTTCATCCTCTTTGGCCTTAAGAGCCTTTATCTCTGAGGGCCATGAACTGCGTGCACTCAATGCATTCATATGACACCTGCCTTCCCATAAGGCAGGTGATCATATATGCTGCAATAAATTGGATAGCTCCCACTCTGCTGCTAGGCTTCTGATAACATTATTTTTACCCTTGCAGTTTCCCTCAGCTCTTCTTATAACTTTAATTTCCCTCCAACCTGATCAGAGGATTTTTACCTTTGAGATATTACCTCCTTGCCATAGGCATTTGTAGATTCATTAATATGTTGGTTCTTTTTTAAAATGTACTTCACGGTAGTGATCTATGCATTTTTTTTGTAACTAAGGCCCTAAATATGTGAATTATTATTATTTAAGAATTGTTCTGGTATCAAGGCTTTTTAGAAAAGGTAGTAAAGAGGGCTGAGAGAGAAAAAATGGCAAAATTTCTTAAGGCTGTCTGAGTAAACTTACAGTCTCTGCTGCTTTTCACAAGAAGGTACTGTTTGTGCTGCTGGTGAAACTTCCCTTTTTCCTCCATCTATGAATGAATTAATAAAATAAATTATATCAAACATTAACCTATTATATAATGTGCCAGATAGAGTAGTGAAAAATAGGGAACTAGATGGAATCTAATCTGGTGTTTAAACAAAGTTATATGTATAAAAGGGAAGCTGACTGAAAGAAATAGAGCTTTGGGCAAAATACTGTAAACTTTAATGACTGGGTTTACCTCATGGACAATCCTATTAGGGAAAGAAAGAAAGAATCCTATTGATTTCTTTGAGTTCAGTGACAAAGTGAAGGAATAAAGCTAATACTTGCAATCAAGCATGCCTATGCTATCAAGTTAGTAAAATACACCTGTACTAAAAGAGTCAGTAAATAAAAAGAACTGAAACTAAACGGAATTTTTATAAAGACACTTGATCACAAAGTGGAATAATCAGAAATGTAATTGTTTGATCAATAATTCACAGACCTGCTCAGCCATACATACTAAAATCCTATCATTCTTATTAAAACAAGAACAGAAATGGAAGATTTATACAGCTGTTCCAACCAGCTGAAAAACAGTAGTTCCTGAAGTGACTTTGCATTGTCTAATGGCTTGTCAAGTAAGTTTAAAGAGCATCAAAGAATATGAAGGTACTTTGTATAAATTATGGGGACTTTAAGCTTTTTGTTTCATCAGCTAACACCAAAAGCTATGCTAGCCTCCAGGAGCCCTAAAGAGGAAGATTTTTGCCTCCTTCCCCCACAACACATACTAAATAAGCAAATAGGGAGCCCCCTTGAGCTGCTTCAGGCATAAACAATCGATTAGTCTCCTTGGGTACGTCTACACTGGAGGCTCTGCTAAGTTGACTTAATCAAGGTAGACTTTAAGTCGACCTAAAATCAACCTTGTTAAGTCGACTTAGAAGTCCACAGTCCTGTGTCCACACTGGCAGGTGCTAGGTTGACGGAGGAGTGGCCAGGAACTCTGTGAGGGCGCCAGGAAGCCACTTAGGTCGACTTAAGGGCTATCCCCCGTCTACACTGGCTTAAGATGACTTAATAAGGTCGGTTTAAGCCTTAGGTCAACCTTAAGAGGTAGTGTTATTAAGCTGACTTAAGGAAGTGCTTAATTTGACTTAATAAAAGCCTAGTGTGGACACAGGAATCTGTAGGGCGACTTAATCTTCCTTAAGTCTACTTAAGGCTCCAGTGTGGACGTACCCCTTGTGCCTAGCACCAGCACTGGCTAACAGAGTTTGGATGAAGAAACTTCAACATAAGCAAGCACAAATTCAGTGCTGACCAAGGGGATGCAACGCACAGGGGCCCACAGAAAGTGACTTGCACAGGCAAATAACTGGGGCAAACCAGTTGGTGGTCAAGATATGTCCCAAGACATGTATATCAGCTGTGTATTTTATAAGGCGGTATGACAATACATATTCCATGAAGAGACTGGAAAATTCCAACCCCAGTAGCAAGAACTCAAAAGGTGATGATTCCCTAATTTGAATGGTGAGAGAGGACATGGGTTTTTTTTTAATTATTATTTTGGACATTTTTACTCTTCAGCAGAAGTATGGGTCACCATCTGATTGGTCCATGCTAATATAACACATATGCCTAAAAAAGGCTATCTCTTTAACAGACCTATTGAGGGCGGGTTACTGTTGCTAGGCTGATTAGCTACCCACAGTGAGAAACTTCTGGAAGCAGAGAGTGGTAGCATTTTTGAGCATGCTCCACAGGGTGCCCTGCTGGTGTGATGTGTTGTGGTCAGTCAGATCACATGAGAACAGTAGTCTGTGCAGACAGGAGGCTAGAGCTGCCTTGAGAAGAGCCCATGTGCTCAGTTTTCAGGAGAGAAGCTGAGCCAGGAGTGAACAAAATGTTTTCTCCCTCTAATGGAGTCATCTGCAACAGATTTTGCAGACATGCATATGGGACTGAGGGCTGGTAGCAAAGGAGAAGGAAAAGCCTGCATGGACTGTTACAGAAGATTCCTGCAAAGAAAGAAGAGGACAGCTATTTCTTGCCACTCAAGCTTCTACACTGGAACAAAAACTGTGGCTGAGAGTTGGGTGAACTCCACCTGGACTTTGGGACTCTTGGGTATCTTTCATGTGGGGTTTGTGTAGGGATTGTTCTTGGTTAATTGTATTTTGTTTTCTTAGGATAAGGTTCATTTAGTTAGTAGTTAATAAAGTTCATTGTTATGTTTGTTTTTAGTAGTATTTTAATGGGGGAGGGTAACTCTGAGCAATGTTTGCTGTGAGTCACGTACAGACTGGATCCTGGTTCTCCAGCTGCTTTCTCCATAGGGATTGGAATTGATTTCTGTGAGGCACTGGAGAAGGGCAATTAAATGAATTTTAGCCCACCCGAAGGTTACACTAGCACCTCTGAGAAGAACAAAGTAAGATGAGTCAGCAGACATCAGACAAAAATGACTGTCTCTGTGAGCACATTGCTTCCTGAAAGCTGAAGACAAATGGAAGAAGGAAGACTGAGGCCCTGACCCAGCCACCTGGGAGTCCTCTGGGTGACATCAAGTACCTATCTCAGATACCAAAGGAGTAGCCCTGTTAGTCTATTGCAGAAAGCTCATGGAAGAAAATCCCACTTTGTCAGACGCTTTGAAGATGGGAAACTTACAGAATGGGAGGAAATTAAATGCAGGGGAGTGTATGACATAGGATCCGGTCAGGCTGTAACAGCAAATCAAAATAGATGTTAGGATTCAAACACTGGGGAACAGCACTAACAGGAATGTGAGGTCAAATCACCTGTTGTAATGAGAGAAAAATCCATAGTTTCTGTTTAACCCCAAGGCTACTGAGTCGAATTTGCATATAAATTTGAGTTTGGCAGTTTCTCTTTGAAGCTGTGATTTGTTATTCATCTGTTTCAACACAGCTATTAGCAAGTCGTCAATGGAGTGAGCAGAGAGATTGAAGTGTTCCCCTACTGGCTTTTTAGTGTTGCGATTTCTGATGTCAGATTTGTGTCCATTTATTCTTTTGCGCAGAGATTGTCCGGTTTGTCCAATATATAAGGCAGAGGGGCATTTCCGGCACATGCTGGCATAAATCACATTGGTGGATGAGCAGGGGACTGAGCGCTTGATGGAGTAGGTGGCTTGATTGGGTCTTGTGCTGGTGTCTTTAGTGTAGATATGAGGGTAAAGTTGGCAGCGTGGTCTGTTGCAGGGTTATGTTCTTACTTTAATGTTTATGTTGTTTGATCTGTAGTTGCCGGTGAGTAAGGTTGATTAAGGTTGGGGGGGCTGTCTGTAAGCAAGGAGAGGTCTGTCTCCCAAGGCTTGAGAGAGTGAGGGATCATCTTGTATAATTGGTTGTAGATCTTTGATGATGTGTTGAAGAGGTCTGACTTGGGGGTTGTAGGTGGTGACGAATGGCGTTCTGTTGGTTTTTTCTCTTGGGCTTCTCCTGTAGTAGTTGACTTGTGGGTACCCATCTAGCTCTGTCAATCCGTTTCTTCACTTCTGCAGGTGGGTACTGTAGTTTTAAAAATGCTTGATAGAGATCCTGAAGGTGTCTATCTCTGTCTGAGGGACCAGAGCAACTCCAGTTATATCTCAGGGCTTGACTGTAGACAATGGATCGTGTGGTGTGTCTTGGATGAAAGCTTGAGGGATTTAGGTAACTATAGTGATCAGTAGGTTTTCGGTATAGGGTAGCCTTATGTGCCACCTACAACCCCCAAGTCAGACCTCTTCATTCAATAAGTTTCCCATCTTCAAAGCATCTGATGAAGTGGGATTTTCTCCCCACGAAAGCTCATGCAATAAATAAATTTGTTAGTCTTTAAAAGTGCCAGAGGTCTCTGTTTTTCTATCTCAGATAGTTACCTTTAACTGTTTCCTTCTACTTTCCAGAAATTGGGGTTTCTTACTAGCACTCTGGAAAAAGTCAATTCACTCCCTCTGGCTATGTCTACACTTGGAAATTGAAGTCGACTTTAGCTAAGTCGACTTTAAGTCTACTTAACTAAGTCGACTTAGTGAGTCTACACTTAAATTTTAAGTTGACTTTGGGGGGAACTTACAAAGTCGACCTAGAGTGTCCACACTGGACGCCTAGGTGAACTTCTAGGGGCTAGGGGGACCTAGGGCAGGTCCACAGGGGCAGGGGGGCAGTGCCAGGGGGCTCAACCTTTGCCCCATTGTACATAGGTACAATGGGACAAAGGGGGACAGGGACCCTGGCAGGGCATAGGGGCAGGGTGGTCAGAGCTCTGCCCTGCCCTGTGGGCGGGCATGCCAGGCTCCCCATGTGTCCCCCCTCCTCCGGCAGGGAGGGCATTGGGGCAGTCCTGGGGTAGCCCTAAGTTGACTTAGGGCTACCTCACATCTACACTGGCTTAACTCGACTCTAGGGAGTCGACTTAAGCCCTAAGTCGAATTAAATTGAGGTTTAATAAAGTCGACTTAATTTTCATTGTCGACTTAAGCAAGGTGCTTAGGTCGACTTAAGGAAATTGTAGTGTAGATGCAGGGTAAATTAAGTCGACTTAAGCAAGCTTAAGTCGACTTAATTTACAAGTGTAGATGCAGCCTCTGTGTTTTCAGCATCATCTACTGCTGTGAACACCAATAACTGAACTGTAAGCTGAAGTCTGAACAAAGATCTGGTAATAAGTAAAACATGGCCTTTCACTTGGATGATGACCCAGATGATTGAACTGACCCACTTACTGAAACAGAGTACCTAATTAGTGAAGAACTGTATATGCTTTTGTATGTGTTTTAAAGGTTGTCACCAAATTACATTTCTTTGTTGTGTGACATGTTCCAGTCAAGATTGTTGTAAAGAAGCTTTAAAACTGAACAAGTTCCTGTTGCTAAATAAGGGTATGCAACACTTTACACATGTCTACCACAGATAATGGTTTCATACTGCCTATCATGTTCTAGCTGCACAAAGCCATAGAATACATCATGTATACAAGTTTCTTGAACTACACTCCATCTGTGCAGATCATCACAATGTAGAAGTTTATGCTGGATAGTCAGGATTTGTTAGAAAATTGTACTGAATTGTTAGTCAAATATATTATATTTAATATATAATATTTTATTAAGTCAATTTCACAGAGCCTGTAGTGTAGACATAGCTGACCACACTGACTTTAAGTTGACTTTATAAGGTCGATTTAGTGCTATTCCCCATCCACGCTGGCTTTAAGTTGACTTAATAAGTCAACTTAAGCCTTAAGTCAATCTAAAGAGGGGAAGTTATTAAGTCCACTTAAGGAAGCACTTAAGTTGACTTAATAAGCACCCATTTGTACGCAGAGTTCTCTATTTCAATTTAGGCATCCTTAAGTCGACATAATTTGCAAGTGTAGACATACCCCAGGTGGCCAGCTTGAGATCAATGCTCAGATGTGGGTCTGTTATTAGGAAATCCCGGTGACCACTTAATCTATCTTCATTGACACTCACCCCTCAACATAGTCCTTTTGGGGATGAGGGTGGGAAGAAATTATTCCTGTGAAAGAAGCCTTCACATGAGTAGTTTAATGGGGGAGGGTCATTGCACACCAGCAGCAACAGAAATCATGGAATCATAGAATCTTAGGGCTGGAAGGGACCTCATGAGGTCATGTAGTCCAAACCCCTGCTAAAAGCAGGACCACTCCCACTAAATCATCCCAGCCACAGTTTTGTCTAACCGGACCTTAAATATCTCCAAAGACGGAGATTCCACCAACTCCCTAGGGAACCCATTCCAATGCTTCACCACCTCCCTAGTGCGAAAGTTTTTCCTAATATCCAACCTCGACCTCCCCAGCTGTAACTTGAAACCATTGGTCCTTGTTCTGTCCTCTGTTACTACCAAGAACAGCCTAGCTCCCTCGTCTTTGGAGCACCCCTTCAAGTAGTTGAAGGTTGCTATCAAATCCCCCGTCAGTCTTCTCTTCTGCAGAATAAATAGGCCTGATTCTTTTGGTCTATCCTCGTAAATCATGTGTCCCAGCCCCCTAACCATGTCCGTTGCCCTCCGCTGGACTCTTTCTAATCTGTCCATATCCTTTCTGTAGTGGGGGAAGCCCAAAACTGGACACAGTATTCCAGATGCGGTCTCACCAGTGCCGAATAGAGGGGAATAATCACATCCCTCAATCTGCTGGCAACACTCCTACTGATGCAACCCAATATGCCATTGGCCTTTTTTGGCAACAAGAGCACACTGTTGGCTCATATCCAGCTTCCTGTCCACCATAACCCCCAGGTCCTTTTCTATATTGCTGCTACTTAGCCGATTGGTCCCCAGCCTGTAGCAGTGCATGGGATTTTTCCGTCCTAAGTTCAGGACTTTGCACTTGTCCTTGTTGAACCTCATGACATTTCTTTTGGCCCAATACTCCAATTTGTCTAAGTATCCCTGAATCCTGTCCCTGCCCTCCAGCGTGTCTACCATTCCCCCTAGCTTGGTGTCATCCGCGAACTTACTAAGCATGCAATCTATCCCATCATCAAGATCATTAATGAAGATGTTGAACAGAACTGGCCCCAGGACCAACCCCTGGGGTACTCCACTCGTTACTAGACATTGAGCCATTGATTCCTACCCGCTGAGCCTGTTGATATAGTCAGTTTTCTATCCACCTTATAGTCCACTCATCCCACCCATGCTTCCTTAACTTGCTGATGAGAATGCTGTGGGATACTGTAACAAAAGCCTTGCTAAAGTCAATGTATATTACGTCAATGGCTCTTCCCGCGTCCACAAATCCAATCATCTCATTATAGAAGGCAATCAGGTTGGTCAGGCACAATTTGCCCTTGGTGAATCCATACTGACTGTTCCTGATCACTCTATTTTCCTCCAAGTGTTTCAGGATGGATTCTTAGAGGACCTGCTCCATGATTTTTCCAGGGATTGAGGTGAGGCTGAAAGGTCTGTAGTTCCCCGGATCCTCCCTTTTCCCTTTCTTGAAGATAGGTACTGTATTTGTCTTTTTCCAGTCCTCCGGGACTGCCCCCGCTCGCCACGAGTTTTCAAAGATAATGGCCAGTGGCTCTTCAATCACATCAGCCAATCCTTCCGCACCCTCGGATGCAGTTCATCCGGCCCCATAGACTTGTGCACATCCAACTTCTTTAAGTAGTCCCTTACCTGACCTTCCATCACCAAGGGCTGCTCTTCTTCTCTCCATTCTGCGTTATCCAGTGTAGTAGCCTGGGAGCTGACCCTCCCTGTGAAGACTGAAGTAAAAAAAAGCATTGAGGACTTCAGCCTTTTCCGCGTCATCCACCATGAGGATACCTGCCCCATTCAACCCCACATCATCCCTGATCCTCTTCTTGTTACTCCCATAGTTGTAGAACCCCTTCCTGTTATCCTTCACAGCCCTTGCTAGCTGCAACTCCAGTTGTCCTTTGGCCTTTCTGATTTTATCCCTGCAGTCCCAAGCAATATCTTTATACACCTCCCTAGTCATCTGGCCAAGCTTCCACTTCTTGTAAGCTTCCCTTTTACGTTTCAGCTCAACGCAGAGTTCTCTGCTAAGCCACGCTGGGCGCCTTTCACATTTGCTGTTCTTTCTGTACATCAGAATGGTATCTTCTTGTGTCCTTAGCAGGGTTTCTTTAAAATACAGCCAGCTCTCTTGGACACCTTTCCCCTTCAGATCAGCCTCCTAAGGGATCCTGCCCATCAGTTCCCTAAGGGAGCCAAAATCTGCTTTTCTGAAGTCCAAGGTGTGTGTTCTGCTTCTTGCCTTTTTTCCATTAATCAGGATCCTAAATGCTATACCATCTCATGGTCATTGCTGCCCATGCCTTCTGTTGGCAGAAGAGGCACACTGTGTCAAGTGGCAAGGAAGTCAAAGACAACTGATGGTTTCTCTTCTGTTGCAGCCTTCATTTACCTTCACAGCCATTGAGAGGCAATCCTAATTCATCTGTTTGTTAACCTTACCACCCTGGGTACCACACCAAGACTGCGAGTTTCCCAATGGCATGGGTCTTACAGTATTTAGTACACACAAGCTTCTCCAGCAAGTCAAAGTAGTAATCCAGGGAAAAGCCTAGGCTTTAGGCTATTCAGAGGTGGGAAACTCAAACTCTTCTGTTGAAACTGTCCACTTTGTATCAATTACTTGAATAGTCATTAGGGGCAAAAGGGAAAATGAGTTTAGCACTGATATGACAGCCTCAAATTTAGGTTCATGCTTGAAAAAACAAATGTTTTATACAAAGTGAAACAACTTCAGTAGGAGTGATTGAAAGAGACCCACCTCAGGATAGCTACGTAGTTAGGGCACTCACCTAAGCAGAGTGAAGGAAGAGTGTGATTGTGACCCAGGGTCCTTTTTGTGCTAACTGACAGAGGGGGTCATAAAATTAACAGTGATCCCCTAAGTCAGGGATCTACATACTCATACAATGTCACACAAGATCTCTACTGATAGTCTGTGTCACAGTGGTCATCATAATCATTCTGAGATCTGTTTATGGAAAATACATGAAGAATTTTGTATATAAAATAAAAATTATGTTCTTTAGATCTATGTGTTAAACAAATCACAAAAGGTAACCCACATACTCCTAAGAAGTGGGGATGAGACACTTATCTCACACTGACTGTTCATGTGTGAACTGAATATGGTATGGTTCACTAATAGTGTATTTGCTTATCTCAGTGTACTCACGCGCACACCCACACACAAGTACATATACTCCCCCTGAGTGTGTTCTACTTTTGTGCAGATGATTTAGTTTTGATATGGCTTTACATGATACCTATTTCTCATTCAGCTAATGGGAAAAAAAATTAAGCAAAAGGGAAACGAAAATAGAAAGAAATCTGTCAAAACAGAACCTTTATTTTTTTACTTTTGTCACCACTTCCAGCTGGCCCAAATTAATAAGATTTTAGGTTGCAATTTGATTGGCTTAACACTACAGGTGTCCTAGGACAATATAAAGTTTGTGGAGCATAATGATGCCAAGTCCCTTGAAATCAGAAAGGTTGTAGGGGTGTAAATGAAAGCTCAAAAGAAGCTTAATTCCATGTAAGAAAACTCACAACTGAGAGTTCTAGCTAATTAATTTATACTATTCTGTAGATATAATAACAGATTAATTTAATTACTATATCATTGATGAGGAACATCCACTGTCCTTATTTTGGGGGAATTGTATGGGATAGTCATAAGAAAAACAGAGAGTAAATACCTTAGCAGTTTCCTGATTTTGAATAACACTTTTTCAGGAAAAGAAGCAGGTGCTTTTTAGAGATTGGTTGAAATAATTTTGAAAAACCCTGACTAATTGATTTTAAGAGATGACTTTGAAGGGAAGGAGGTGTATGGGAAGTCAAATTTGACAATGGACAGTAATTATCTGTATGTCAGTCTGGAATTGAATGCAGAAAATAGGATGTCCTGATGAGCAGCAACTATAATATAACTACATCTAACTTTGTATGTTACATATGGTTGAAACCATGGTTAAATCATCCATAGCTAATTGGCATCTTAATCTGAAATAGACTATTAAACATGTTCTGGACTATTAACTGGTTCATATTTTAGGTGTTCAGCTAATTAGACATTTTCTAAACTATTCATTTGCATTTGAATAATTTGTCCCCTATATCCTGTTAAAATAAAATATTTCTTTCCATTGCATAAAATATTTCTATCAATTTCCAATGCAACCCCTAAACAGGGGGACAAAGAAGGAATCTGAAGCAAGTAGAAAAAGAGGAAATATTTAAAGAATTAATAAATTATTGCATTATAAAATAGTTACCATTCGGCTTATGCAAGATTTTCTGTATGTTTCTGAGACACGTCTTCAGTTTCTTTGCAGAAAACACATGCAAGAAATAGAACAGCATTGTCTAGAGATTTTTCATCTCTTATATCTTTTTTTCCCTAATTCTTCCTGTTGTGAATGCACAATGTTAATATGTATCTGTAAGGCAAACAAAGAAAAATGTTGAGGTGAAAATTTAGCATATTTTCACTTTATCAAATCCCCATGTACTGCAAAAAAACAAAATCAAATGGACCAGACCAAAAAGAGAAAGAGAAAGAGAGAAAAAAAATTGGGTGTGAGTTTGTGGCATTTTGGGTGACTTTTTACTTTTGTTTTTATTTTATTTTAATTTTTCTACTTTTTAAACACATCTTTGGTTTTGGCTAGGTCTGTTTTTAACTAATACTGAATTTAATTTCAACAACCCCTCACAGACTTTAATCATAGGATAATGAAGAAAAGAAATAGTTTATTATAAATTATTAATAATATTACTGTTAACATTTCTTTTAAGTTGTCTGGGCAGAATTAACTGTATGATTTGTAATGGAATCTTCCTGCTATCATTATTAATTATTATTATATGTATTATTTTAATACCTCGCTATTGCATCTTATTCCTTTTTGAATGTTCCTGGTACAATAGGATCTTTAATTATAATCAGTAATGTTCTACTAATATTTTAATGGACGCCTCTCATTAGAAAGACTGATGTGTGGAATGCCTATTTTGCTTCAGTCTTCATGAAAAAGATAAATTGTGACCAGCTACTTAACACAATTAATAGTAACATCAGGGGGGAATGAACACAAACAGACGTTGAGAAAAAAAAACAGATTAAAATATATTTAGATACATCATATGTATTCTGATCAGCAGAGGCTAATGATCCTAGAGTCCTGAACCACAGAACAGCGGTCCCAAAGAAACAATCCCAAAACACACACACAAAACAAGACAGGAAGCCAATGTGCACAAATGTTTCATCACAGGTACTTAAGGAATTAGCTGAAGCAAACGCTGAACTATTAGTGATTATCTTGGAGAATTCATGGAGGAAGGATAAAGTCTCAGAGGAGTGGAAAAGGGCAAGTAAACAATCTATTTTTCAAAAGTTCCAGAGGGGTAGCCATGTTAGTCTGGTTCAGCAAAACAAACAAGAAGTTCTGTTGCACTTCTGAAGACTAACAATTTTGTTAGCTTTAAAAGTTCCACAGGACACCTTGTTTATTTTTTGAAAGGGAACAAAGAGGACCCAGGGAATTATATACCAGGCAGGTTAACTTCAATACCTGGAAAGACACAGCAATGAATTATTAAACAATAAAATTATAAGCATGTAGAGAGTAAAAGGATCCTAAGTAATAGTTAACATGGATTTGGGAAGAACAAACCATGCCAAATCAACTTAATTTCCCTTTTTTTGGCAGGCTTACTGGCCTAAGGATAGAGGACATTCCAGAAATCATACATCTTGATTTTAGTAAACCTTTGACAAAGTCCCACATAAGATTATCATAAGCAAAGAAGGTAAATATGCTCTATGTGAAATTTCTGTAAGGTGGGGGAAAACTGGTAGATCATATTCCAAGAGTGGTTATCAGTGTTCTGCTGTCAAGCTGGCAATCATACCTAGTGAGATCCCATCCTATTTAATATTTTCATTAATGAGTTCAACAGTGAAGTGGAGAGATTGTAAAATATGGTTGATACCAAGCTGAAAAGGAATACTAATACTCTGGAGCAGGGACATCACTGGGCATGGGGAGCGAAGAGGGTCAGGGGGAGGGGCTGCTGGTGAGAAGGGCTGCTTTTGGGGAGCAGGGTGGGGCACCAAGGGAACAGGTGCTCCTCCAGGTGCTCCAGAGACTGGGTCTGCTGCTCCATGAGGTCGAGCATGCCTTCGAGCAGCCTCTGCTTGCCCCTGCACAGCTCCTGCTCAACCCTCCAGTGGCATCCTCCTACTCTGGCCGCACCGCCAGGAGTGCCATGGTCCGCTTGCTGAAGCAGACCAGGTCTTTGAGGAGCTAGTCCTGCGAGCGATGTACCCTTCTTCTCCTCATGATCAGGCCTGGTGGGGCACTGGGAGTGCCACATGTCAAGGGCGCAGGGGCTGCTGGGAAGAAGCAAAGAAGAGAGTGCCTCCCATTAGCTGGTGCGGTGTGCAGCCTGACAGCAGCTGCTATGCCCTGACCATTCCCCTGCTTCCCACTCCCTGTCCTTCAGGACAGGGATCCCTTGGTACAGGCCAGCGTTCTGTGCTGCCCAGGTTGGGTGCAGTGCCCATGGTGGTGAGCTGCAGGCAGCCCTGCCTTGGGGGTCTCTCCTGAGGCCACATGCCACCAGTATCGGGTGCATGCTGTCTGGCCTTGGTGCTCCCACCTATGGTCCCCCCACCCCAATGCCAGACATGCCACTGCACCGCTCACCTCTGGGTTCCCCCTGCCCTTGCCCCCTCCCTGCAGCTCCCAGCCCCTTTTCCCCTGTGGAAGCACCTCCACCCCGACCCTGCCTGTCCCTGGGCCATGACCTCCTGAAGTCCCTGTCCCACAGGAATGCCCAGCCCTACCTGCAGGGAGAGAGGGAGGAAGAGAGGGTGGGAGCACTCACCAGCAGTTGCAGCAGGTTTCTGGTGTGATGTCTCGTCCCCTGGGTCTTCTTCGGTGGGGAGAACCTGCTCTTCTCCCTCCTCTTGTGAGGCTGGGTCCGCCGTTGGGGCAGGGATGAGCTCCAGGCTGGCAGCTGGCTCTAGGGCTGGCGAGGTGCCCTCCTGCTGGGCACTGGCCTCCCCCTGTTCCAGCACCACAGTCTCGTCCTCCGAGCCCTCCTCCTGGTCATTGTCAAGGGAGAGGGGCTTGGCAGAGTCAAGTGTGGGCTGGCAGACTGCTGCTCTCCTGGCCCAGAAAGGCATCCAACTGCTGGTAATACCGGCAGCTGGTGGGGGCTGCCCCTGTATGGCGTGTCTCCTCCTGGGCCTTTTGGTAGCCTTGGCAGAGGTCCTTGATCTTGGCCCGGACCTGCTGGGTGTCCCGGGTGTAGCTCTTGGCAGCCAGGGCCCAGGAGATGGAGACATACATCTCCCAGTTGTGTTGGCTGACCTGCAACTGGGAAGTGACTGCGTTGTCCCCCCATATGGCCAGCAGGTCCAAGATTTCCTGGTGGCTCCAGGATGGGGCCAGCCTGCGGTGCTGGCTCTGCTCTGCCATGCTCCCAAGCAGCAGATCTGGCCATTTCTGGGGAGCAGGGTGGTCAGGGATGAGTCCTGCCCTGTGGTTGGCCAGGGCAGGCTCTTCCTGTGCCGGGAACTCTGGGAGGGAGGTCAGGGATGATGGTCTGGATGCCATGGAGGTCAACTTAGGGCTACTCTGCATCTACACTCGTTTAAGTCTACTTAATAAGGTTGACTTAAGCGTTAAGTCGATCTAAAGGGAGGTGTTATTAAATTGACTTAAACTTTTCCTTAAGTCGACTTAAAAAAGCCCAGTGTGGATGCAGCATAGTTTAAGTTGGCTTAAGCCTCCTTAAATTGACTTCATTTGTAAGTATAGACGCACCTACTGAGAACTGTTCTGTCCCTGAACCATTATTACTTTGTGCTGTTTTCCTCATTTTAAAATGGAAACATTCGAACTTGTTTATAATCTGGCATTTCTCTTTGTTGTTTATATTTATTAAAAAGAAGTATTGAGTAATCATTCCTGCTCAAAATAACAATATTATTTTGTGGTTTATATCCTTTTCCATTAAACTGTGACATTTGCTATTTTTACATTGACTTGCCCTTAAAATCTCATTTTTCTGTTATTTACAATACTGAGGGCCTGTTCTTAGCCAGTGGTACTCTAACAATATCATGATGCTGTTCTCATGGTGCTGCTTCACTTGGTGAGCCAAAGCCATCAGTTATGTCATAGTTACTTAACTCAGAAAAACAATCAATCCTATTTTACAGAGTTGTTTGTTCCTTGGGATTTAATCACCACTATCTTGCACAGCCATTGCCAAAGCGAAAGCAAAAAAGCTATACAAGACTATATCTTTCCAATTAGGTAGGATCAATTTCTTAGCTATTGTAAATTGGCATTATTCTGTTGAAGAAAACAGAACTACAGCAATTTGCATTACACAAGAGTCTGGCCTGGAGTCTTTTGCACTTGCTTAGAAGCAGGGTGCTGCTGTATGTAATTAGTGCCCCCTTTGATTACAACTCAAAATCATGTCCAAGAATAGTTTAGTATAGTGCACCCATTGAATAAGGAAGCCACATTCACCTGTATAATCCCCAGATCCTTTTCTGCAGTACAATTGACTAGCCTAATGGTTTTCAACCTTTTGCTGTTCATGACACACTTGGTAGCATGTTCCAGAGTGGTAGCCATGTTAATGTGTGTACAGCAAAAACAATGAGAGTCCTGTGGCACCATAAAGGCTAACAAATTTCTTCAGGCATAAGCTTTTGTGGGCCCCAACCCACTTTGTCAGATGCATGAAGTGGAAACTACAGTTGAGAGGTAGGGTGAAGGAAGGCAAGTGTTAGGAAAGTCAGTTCAGTTAGGGTAGATGAGGTCCACTAGCATCAGCTGATTAGAAGGTGAGAATGTGTGAACAGGGACAATTATTTTTTGTAATGTGTTAACCATTCCAAGTCCCTATTCAGACCCAGTCTGATTGTGTCAAGTTTGCAAATCAGTTCCAGCTCTGCAGTGTCATGCTGAAGTCTGTTTTTGAAGTTCTTTTGTTGAAGTATGGCAACTTTCAAGTCTGCTACTGAGTGTCCAGGGAGATTGAAGTGTTCTCCGACTGTTTTATGGATGTTACCATTTTTTTTTTATAACCGATTTGTGTCCATTTATCCTTTTGCATAAGGACAATCCAGTTTGGCCAATGTACATGGCAGAGGGACATTGTTGCACATGATGGCATATATCACATTAGTAGATGTGCAGATGAATGAGCTCCTGATGGTGTGGCTGATGTGGTTGGGACCTGTGATGGTATCATTGAAGTTGATGTGCAGGAAGAGTTGGCAACAAGGTTTGTTGCAGGGATAGGTTCCTGTGTTAGTCTTCTTACTATATGGTGTTTGGTTTCAGGTGAGTATTTGCTTCAGGTTGGGGGGGGGCTGTCTGTAAGCAAGAATAGGCCTGCCTCCCAAGGCTTGAGAGAGTGTGGGATCATCTTCTAGGATAGGTTGTAGATCTTTGATGATGTTTTGGCGGGATTTAAACACAATGGTGTTCTGTTATTTTCTTTGTCGGGTCAGTCAGTGACTACTGTGTATACATCTGGCTCTGTCGATCTCTTTTTTTCATTTCCCCCAGATAGTACTGTAGTTTTAGGAATGTTTGGTAGAGCTCCTGTAGGTGTTTGTCTCTGTCTGAGGGATCGGAGCAGATTCGGTTGTATCTTAAGGCTTGGCTGTAGACAATGGACCATGTGATGTGTGCAGGGTGGAAGCTGGAGGCTTGTAGGATATGTATTGCAATCAGTAGATTTTTGTTGGTGACATGTTGCAACCCTACATGACACACCAGATCACCCTCCCCAGGCCAAATCCAGCCAACTTCCTGGCTCTCCACAACACACTTACCGTTGTCCGGAATGTGTCCCAACACAATGGTTGAGAACTGCTGGTTAGCCAGTTATTCTCTACTTCGTAGTTATGCATTTATTTTTTTCTTCCTTGATGAAGTACTTTGCACTTATATTTATTGAATTTCATCTAGTTGAACTAAGACAAATTCTCCAGTTTGTCAAAGTTGTTTTTAATTCTAATCTTGTCCACCAAAGTCCTAGCAAATCTTCACTGCTTGGTGTCACCCTCAGAGTTTATAAACATACACTCTACTCCATTATCAAAGTCTTTATTGGCCCCAGATCCTGTGAGACCTCATTAGATATGACTTCAATTTGACAGCAAACCGTTTATAACTACTCTTTCAATCAGTTTTCCACCCACCATAAAGTAATGTTATCTAGATCAGATTTCTCTAGTCTGATCATGGGGACCTCATCTGGGACTGTGCCAAAAACTTTACTAAAATCAATAAAAAAAACCACTTTGTCAGATGCGTTATAGTCCACAAAGCTTATGCCGAAGAAAATCTGTTAGTCTATAAGGTGCCACGGGACTCTCATTGTTTTTTTTGCTGTACACAGACTAAAACAGCTACGCCTCTGGAAATTTATACTAAAATCGAGATATATTATGTTTATACGTCCCCTCATCTACTAGACCAGTAAGCCTATCAAAGACAGAAATTAGGTTGGTTTGGCATGATTTGTTCCTTATAACCTTATTATCTTCTAGGTGCTTACAATCTGATTGTTTAATGATTTGTTCCTGTGTCTTTCCAGATGCTAAAGTTAGGCTTACAGATATATAATTCCCTGGGTCCTCTTTGCTTCCCCTATTAAAGAGAGGCACAATGTTTGTTGTGGTCCTTTGCACTGGAACTTCATACACACTGAGTTCTCAGTAATAATGGTACCAAGATTGGTTGAGCTAGCTCCTTAGCTATCGTGTGGGATTTTTTAACCAGCTCTATTGACCTCAATATATCTAATTTATATAAATCTTCTTTAGCCCTCTTCCACATTTGTGACATAATGTAGTACCCACCAATCATTTATGTTGCAATAACTCATGAACCTAGTTGTCCTCCACTATGCTGCTTTAAGACATTGTCACATAGTCATATGAACACATTTAGCAAATGAATGAATGAATGAATAAATAAATACATATATTTTCATGAAAACACTTTTCTATATCAAAAAAGTATATGGGGCACAAATCCCAAATGTGATACACTGTTATCCCTTATTTTTAACAGTTTTTAATGTTCTGATATTTGTATAATCTTTAGATGGGAGAGATTAGAGTTCACTTCATTGCCCTTCTCCAGTTCCTAAAATAACCCAGCTCTCATGGGAAAGCAACTGGAGACCAGAATTCAGTCTTTAAGGTTTTTTAGCAGGGATTACACTAGGTCAACCTCCCCACATTCAACTCTCAAAAAGAACAAAAAAGACTGAATTTAATTAAGTACTAGTTTTATAAATCTTATGATAAAGAAACCTAATAAATAATATTTTTTACAACATAATAAGGCTATTTTATAATTTACATACACTATCTTCACAGTTTCATGTAAACGTAAATAAAGAAAACAAATTAAATTTAAACGGACACACAGTGAGAAAAACTCAGAGTTCCACAGCGTAGGCTCAGTTTAGAGTCATTGACCACAAAGTTTATAATCTGCTGAATCAAAAGCAACATTTTCCCTCCACTTGTTTGTAGGAATCTTCACCTGGAAATCAGGTTGACTTCTCTTCTTCCTCTAAAACTGAAATCACTGTTAGTCAACCAGTTAATTGATTAACTAACCACTGAGATTTAAAAGGGGAAAAAAAAAAACGCTTTTACAGGAAAATACAAAATGGAGAAAAAGGGAAAATACAAAATGGAGAAAAAGCAAAATATAAATGACTCCCCATCATTACGTTTAAAGAAATGTTGGTGAATCAAACTAGTTGATATAATAAGTAAAAGGGTTTGGAAAAACAACAACAAAAACAAACAAACACACAAAACAACATTCAAACATACAATTAAATTAAAATAAATTATTTTCCTTTTTCTATAATTATCACTGCCAGAGCTTCCCTGTTAGAATATTAACAGTATTACTGTTCTCCTGCAAAATGCTTAAGTTAGGGAAAACAGCCATGTGACAGACTGCTCCCCAGATCTGGTCTGGTATGCTGCTGTAACTCCACTCCTGAACCCCAATTCACCTCAATCTGCCAGATGATTACTTACTCCTGAGTCAGTGCACACTAGCCACCAGTGTGTAATTGGTCCCAGGCAGTTGGTGTAAATCCACTAGCCACACAGGCTTCGGTCTCGAAGCGAGAACCCCCCCGCCCTAGATACTACACTGGGAGCCACTGTCTTCCAGGGGTTGGGACCCACCCCCAATCACCTTAGTCTCAAATCCAGCCACTTAACAAAGAAGTGGATCATGCCCCACTTTCCACATCCACACTGTCTAAAGACCACACAGCTTTAGATAAACAAATACTAGTTTATTGATCAGAGTACGATCTCAAGTGAGAAAATGGCCAATCAAGGCAGAATCATAATATAAATGAGTCAGGAGTGACCACTATCAAATCAGATGTATAAATCACATACTAATCTAACATCTCTACCTAAACTGACCTCCTAGTTCAATATTATGTGCAAGGTGTTTGGCTGTTTGGTGTTTTACAGCCATTCTCTGTCTATTACAAGGCAAGGCCCAGATCTTGTTTGAAGTTGCAAGATGGAGTCTCCCAGGCAAAAGCCTGCAGCTTCTTCCCACAAACAGTCTGTGTCTTTGTTTTTATAAACTCCTGACAGTCCCTCCTCCTCTGTGCTGCTGTGTTATTCCCTTTACTTCTACCTGAACCAGGGAGGGTATTTGCATTCCCTTTGTCATGTAATTCTTCAGCCTCTGTGCTAGAGATAGTCCTGAGAGTCTGAATCCTGTAACATGCTTCCCATCTGTATACACTTTGTTGTAGGAAATATGGCACCAAGGTAATTATGTAGAACATGTTATGTGTATTCACAAGGGAACCTTGCAGGGTACATTTGGTATCAAATCACAAAATTACATTCCAAAAGTGAGCAGAAAAGTTACACAGATCACTCCTTAGGGGTGCACGGATGAACAGCCGACTCTCTGATCCAGGGGCTCAGAGGTGGCTGTTTTCCCTAATGTAAGCATGGCCTTTTGTAAAGTAGCTGCTCTAACTGCTTGCCTTCATGCGAATCCTAGCAACAGGGAATTTATTGGAGCATACCCAAAACTATCATAACCAATTCCAAAAAAAATTGGGTGTAGCATGCTAAGTCAGCCTAGCAACCATGGCCCAAACACAAATGGGAGCTACGTCAGCGGGACGAGAACGTTGTTCTCTGATGAATGTCATCCAGGAGGTAGTGCTACTCAATACAGCACTGTCAGGAGCAAGACTTGATCATAGCTTTGGATAAGGCCCTAATATATTTGTTTTTTGGAACATAAAAGAAAAATGGGGCACAAATATGTTTAAATGAATTCTATTTCTTAATCAAGTGAATATATAAGAAAAATGTTTGAGATACTCACCATCTCTAGAAAACATTCTCTAGGGCTTTTGACTAAAGTAACATCTATTTTTTTCCTCACCTGGTCTTACTGTTACCAAATATGCCCCAAGGGCTGGTTAAAACCAACATCTCACTGAGACCGACAGCCAGTGTGCCTTTTTATACCGAGGGTAACCTCAAATGGACCATTTCAATTTAATTTGGGCTGAACCCAAAGTGTTCGTTCCAAAGACTACAACCTCTATCATTCACTCATCTAATTAGAATAACCAAAATATTAGTTCAATAAGAGATGGGTTTATTTATAAAATGAGAATTAGAACCAACAATAACACTCATAGGCATAAAGCCATGGTCCAATACATAACCCAGGGAGTTAAGAATTGAACTTTTATCACTTACCACCAGGAACATACAAGGATGACTGGACGGATACTGGGACCAGGAATGGAGCTCAGGAACACAGGACCACAGGAACCGGACACACAGCAGTGGACTCCAGGACTCAGGTAAGTTATCTTTTGTTTTTCTTCTTATCTTCAGCAGTGGATATGTGTGCAACTGGTTGCCATGACAATGGACAACAAGAAGCTTTGGGGTTGCAATACCTTTATAGGCTAGTTTCCCAACATTTTACACAGAGCCCGTAATACACACATTGCTATTTTATGCACATGGCACCTTAAATTTTTGCACTAGACACTCTAATTCTTTGCACTCGGCCCCTTTGAATCCGAAAATTCACACAGGGGTCACATATAATTCTGACAACTAACAATCAGGTTTCTTACAGGGTAGCATTACAGTTTGCCTATCACTAGAAATAAGGGACAAAAGGTAAGAAATTTTGTGCATTAATTCACTCTTACCATGCAGGAAATATCACGTTTCCACTACTCAGTGATAGAGCAATTCAGATGTTTTAAGAAAGGAAGAGATATAGTGAACATCCACATTTAATGACAAAATATCTTTAATTCCCTTTGTTAGAGAGAGGCTTGAAAGAGTGCATATAAATCAGAACAACTTTCTTCCTCCCTGCCTTGCCTTTGGCAACAGAAAAAAATGAACTAAACTTAAACTAACAAGAATCCACAACACAGTACCGATAGCTAAATATGCTCTTTTCCTCCGGGGCCACCAGTGAGGGATTCTGCCAGTTTTGAAATTCAGCAGAGAAGAGAAGTGTTCATTACAGTGTGTTGTCTTCCTCTGGGCGAGTTTTTACTCTGCCAGATTTGCTGGACCCTGTAGGAATTCTGTGTACCTCTCATTTGTCTTCAGAGCTCCTGGCAAGAAGTTTTGCAGGGCAGTTGCTGATTTGTATGCATTTGATAACAACAGAGTTTATCTTCTCTTGATGTACAAGAAAGCTATGCTGCCTGAATTCCACTCACACACAGAAACATGAACTGCATCTGACTATAAAATGCAGGCATAATGCATTTATATTCAATATTTACAGATTATGCAATCTACTATTTCTCAATAGAGAAACTGAAGTTAGTTTGTTTTAACTTTACATGAACGATAATAATAACCACAAAGGTATTTTTAAAGTATTATTTTTAATTCAGCAAAATTTTAATCAGAAAAGAGAATTTATTTTTGCAAGTTACAATATACATCTGTCGGAAGAAAAACTATCTGTTCCAAGTGATATTAAAACAAATGTTTGGTTTTGGCTTGAAAATGGAGCAAAAGCATTCTTAGCTCTTGTAACATTTTCTACAAATAACTATATTTTAGACATTAACATTTTTTCTTTGTCTCTTTAAAATGATCCAGACAGTCAGGTATAGTTCCTCCTCACCACCAGATGGAGATAGCTGCAAGTTCTTTCAAATCCATAGCTTTCAATCTCAGAATTTAATCATTTCTGCCACCACAGAAAGTTTCAATAAAATACCTATGTCAATTTTATAGCCTATCCTATTTACTATAGTCTATTCTTCATGGGCTGTAACTCTTTTTGAGCCAAATGGTTAGCAAAATTTGGGTGTCTTGTGGGTTGTTTCTGTTAAGAGCAGAAATGATGATAGAGACAGATATTTTCTGATGCAAACATACACAAAATCCTAAACACAGTATGAATAAAAAGCAGTCTCTAAGCTTACAGTTCCAAGTGTCTTTCCACTCAGCACTCTGCTCAACATTTTCCTCTAAATGTTTTTCTTAGGGTCATGCTACAGGAGTTTCTTGGGCTGTTTCTGACGCTTCCTTTCTGCCTTTTTTGTCTGTGTTGTATTTCTGCTGTTTCTCTCTCTCACAAACATATAGCTGTAATCAAATCAATTTCCTGCCCCTTTGTCTATAATCAGACCTCAGGGAAACCCACTGAGCAATATGGCCCAGTCACTGTACAGGATTCAATGCAGTCTAGGTGAATTTTGGGACGTGGATATTTCTGTTCTTTTATTTCTTGCTAAACACTAGGGGGTATGTATACATTGGAGGCTCTGTTCAGTAGACTTAACAAGGTCAACTTTAAGTTGACTTAAAGCCAACTTTGTTAAGTTGACTTAGAGAGTACACATTGAAAACTCCTGTTGACTGCCTGCGTCCACACTGGCAGGTACTAGGTTGACGGAAGAGTGGTGCATTGTGGGTAGCTGTCCCACATTGCACCGGGCCTGGAGGCCAATTAGGTCAACTTAAGGGCTTTCCCCATTGACACTGGCTTATGTTGACTTAATAAGGTCAACTACAGCATTAAGTTGACCATAAGAGATGGTGTTATTAAGGCGACTTAAGGAAGCGCTTAAGTCAACTTAATAAAAGCCCAACATGCATGCAGGAGTCTGTAGGTCTCCTTAACCTTCCTTAAGTCAACCTAAGGCTCCAGTGTAGACATGCCCTAGGGTATTTCATTATTCTCCATTTAGCCTAAATGGAAGGTAGTTTTTATTCCTAACAGCTTCATGAAAGTTGTGTGATTACTCAACCCCCAGCATAAGCCCAAAGAAACAGAGAAATGCAGATTCTTTCTTGCAGGGAATCTTATAAAAATGTCACTGGGATAAAATAACCCTCTTTTCAGACCATAATGCATATCATCCTCGCTTGTTAAACATCAAATATAATTATTCTAATGAATAAGAAATGAAGATAGGGCGGGACGGTTTGAGTATCCTTATCCATTCTTAAAATTTATATTGTCAGAGCTATGTTGCCCAGAGGGGTGGAAATAAAAATCACACTCTGACCCTCATAGTTATGCTAATCTAACATTCCTTGCCCTCCTCTCCCGCTTCCAATTTAGGCACAGCTAGGTCAATAGGAGAATGCTTCAGTTGACCTCACTACCAGCACTCAAGGAGGTGCATTACCTATGGTAATGAAAAAACCCATTTTTGTTGCTGTAGGAAACATCTGATGCTATGGTATCATCGGGTTCATCTACACTTAAAAATTAAGTCGACTTAAGCTTGCTTAACTCAACTTAATTTACTCTGCGTCTACACTATACTTTCCTCAAGTCATCCTCATAGACAGAAAACATAGACAGAAAAGGAAAAATTAAGTCGACTTTCTAAAACCTCCTTTTAAATCAACTTTGCTGGCTTTAGAAAGTTGACTTAGCCAGTGTGGATGTGGAGTAGCCCTAAGCCGACTTTAAGTTGACTTAGGGGGTTCCAGGGCTTCCCCACTGCCTTCCCTGCCAGGGTGGCTGGCACAGCCACAGCCTGGCATGCCCACCCAAAGGGCAGGGCAGAGCCCTGCCCACACTGCCCGTATGCCCTGCCAGGGTCCCTGTCCTCCTGAGCCCCCACTGTACCAAGGTACAATGGGGCAAAGGCTGGGAGCCCCCTGGCACTTGGCAAGGGGTGCCCCCCCGGCCACTGTGGACCTGTCCCAGGTCCACCTAACCCCTACAAGTCGACCTAGGCATCCAGTGTGGACGCTCTAGGTCGATTTTGTAGGGTCCCCTCTAAGTCGACTTAAAATGTGAGTGTGGACATGCTATGTCGACTTAAATTAACAAGTGTAGACATAGCCATAGTTATAGTGTTGTAGCTATGCTGCTGTAGCACATATAGTTTAGACAAGTCCATTTTAGAGAGCATGTTAAAGTTTTTTTTATAAGGTAGTGGGAATTAAAGGTTTAAATTAGATCTTTATTCTTCATGTATGGTGGAAAGGAGGCAGAAAATAACAAGATAATCAATTTCAAACTTGACTGGCTGGATATAACAGTTTAAAAAAGAAGCCTATTTTAATATTGGGAAAGCAAGTTGAAAAATTAGTTTCTCAAATCTTTGAAAGCCTATTCAACCACATAAAAGAAAGCTATCCCTAGTGCAGGTCTGCCACTTGACCTGTACAAGGTAAGTAGGTGTCCTTTTCTTTTCTTAAAATGTTCAAGTGTTGCTACCAGTAATATTACTCTAACATTACTATCATCAAATGCTGGTTGAAATTATTCCAATGAAAAAGATGAATATGTTGATTCTGTATAAATTTTTATGAAAAATTATCAATTTTTTCATTATGATAAAATCATAATCACTGTTTCATTTTGATTACTTATGTTCTAATCATTTGTAAAGTAATGGAATGTACTATATAAAGGCAAATTTTACTATAATGTAATACCATGTCATGTAGCAATATAATATGACCAGACATAATATGTTTAAATATATCTGTATTTTTAAGAGCCAAAATTCATCTTAGGAGCACTTATTTTATAACTATATAGAGTGCCACAAACAAGAGCGGAATTTAGTGCTGGAGCACTATCCTGATGCCAGCTGTCAAAAGCTACAGGAGTCTCTGTGCTGTTCCACAGAAAACTGACAGCAAATGTTATTGAAGTTACCTTGGACATTCATGGTATGTTTCTCATACTTGGAATTATTGTAAATGGGTCTGAAATTATTTTTGGCTGGTATACCTGAGCCCAAAATGGATGAAGCTGTTATCTTTATTAGATTCTTGTTGTGCTGCACAAAAATACACACATTCCCACCATAACTGCAGTTAATGAGGATCTAGAGCCTATATTATATAGATAATTTCTCACTAAATATGAGACAGTCAGGGCCAGAAGAGGACTGCAATCTTTGATTAGAGATATGGGACTGTGTGAGATATGTGAGGCATGGAAGCTGTTGCATCCAACTTAAACAGGCTGTTCAGTTTCCTTCCTTGTCCATAACAGATATTCAAGAATTGATTTTTTTCTTAGTCTCTGGGGAGCTAGTCCAATCCGTATGCAGCTTCTCAATGGATACAATGGTGGTCTCTGACCATGCACCTATTTATCTTACAATTTAGTCTTGACACTCTGGGCAAGCAACACAACCAAGGAAGGTGTAATAGCTCACTGCATTTTCACCCGCAGCCCGAAAGGTTTGTAACAAAGGAAAGTGAACTATTCCTGGCTTCCCAAGATTTTCGAGGAACTCTGACCAGAAACAGATATGAGCTCCATAAACTATACATGGCCAAAGCCAAGACTGCACTCTTTTGGTTAAGACAAGATTTCTGGAAATCTGGAAAGAGGGCAGGTAGACTGTTAGTCTACTTTATTAAGAATAGATTAGTGAGAAGAACTCCTAATGTAATCTGAAATAAGAAGAATACATTGTGCACCACACTCAAAGAGCAACTCTAATATTTTAGTTGAGTTTTGGTTGTTGGATTTAGTGTGAAGGTGCTGAGTAGTGTTGGTGGCTTTTGGTATACAGGAGGTCAGACTAGGGGATCTGGTGGTCCTTCCAGGCCTTAAACCCTATGACTAAGATGTTATAAACAAATTATTTTAATTCTTTTACTAAAATCTAGAGAGTTCCAATTCTGTCCCTTTACATAAGATCCTAGAAGCTTTTACTTTTCTTGCTAAAATACAAAAACTCTAAATCACTGTGGTCCAGTAGGAGACCTTGGACACTCCATGAAAAACATTAGAGTTTAGCTATGCCATGAAATCCATGAAACTGGCTAGGGCTCCTGGCCCAGGCAGCTTCCTTGGACAAGGGCAGTCATACACCTTCTTTAGAGAGGCCTTGATTTCAGTTATTCCCAAGGCTTTTTGGAATTTCAAGTCATGTTCAAACTATAGACCAATTTCTTTAATTAATAATGATGTGAAAATATTGGTCAGAGGGTTGGCAATCAGGCTGCACAGAGCTATGCACATTCATACTAGATGGGATTTAATAAAGGCTGTCACTGCTCAGATAATATAAGACAGATAATAGATATAATAGTAGCATGGCTTTATGACTCCTACCATCAAGTACTTCTAGTCTTGAATGCAGATAAAGCCCTTAAACATGTTATCTAAGCATATATGGGAAGACTTGGTTTTGGACCTATTTGTACAAAATGGGTTAAGCTGCTATATAATGACCCCACATTTAATATTTTAATCAGTAGCATAATTTCAGATTCATTTAACCCTTTCAGAGTCACCAGACACTGTTGTCCTCTGTCTCCTCTTTTGTTTGAGCTGGCACTGGAACCCCTGGTCATTACCTGCATCCCTCATTGCAGTTGCCCATTTGCTTTAGAATCCAGAGAAATCCCCTGTACGTTCTCTCACAAGTATTCAGAGTATTAAGATTGGTTGACTGGAGTATCTCTTGATGCTGTACGCTGATGATAACCTTGTGTTTATAACTAATCGCAAAACCACAACCTCTGTCTTTCATGCACTGATCAAAGATTATGGTTCACTCTCAGACTATACAATCAATTGGGAAAAGTCAGAACTACTTATGGTTTCCCAGATGCCATGGAGCAGAGAATTTCCATAGACAAACAGTGGTAATTAAAGAATTGGGGAAAAAAAAAATTGAGAACTCGGCCTCTTACATTTAGCAGGGGACACCAATCTAAATGGTCATCAATCCATGTCAATCCATTATCCACTTTCTCTGAGCCTCTGTGGAAAAAATCAACACAGTTATGATGAACATCTTACCTAAATTTTTGAACAGGCTACCTGTCATCATCTGAACTGGCAATCTGAATCTTCTGAATTGGCTACCTGTCATCATCTCACCATTTTATTTGAAATGATTTAATAAGACTATAGAGATTCTAATATGGGGTTGGGACAATGCTCCAGCCTGCCCTAAAGGAAACTTCAGCTTTCCATTGATAAGGATGGGTTTGGATTCCTGGATCTTCAGAACTGTTATGTTGCCTCTATAATATTCCAAGTCTCTTAACTGTTCCTACTCATAAGCAAGAACACCTCTTTTAAGTTGAAATTTAAGAAAAAGAACTAATGAAACCAATCCACCTTTAGCTAAGGCTCTTTAGACCCTTAACTTCATACAGCGAAAAACAGGGCCACCAGGGCTGTGTCTACACTTGTAAATTAAGTCGACTTAAGCTTGCTTAAGTCAACTTAACTTACCCTGCGTCTTTACTACAGTTTCCTTAAGTCGACTTAAGCAGCTTGCTTAAGTTGACTTAAGGAAAATAAAGTCGACTTAATGAAAATTAAGTCGACTTTATAAAACCTCCTTTAAATTCGACTTAAGGCTTAATTCAACTTTTTAAAGTCGAATTAAGCCAGTGTATCCTTGGGGTAGCCCTAAATTGACATAGGGCTACCCCAGGGCTACACCAATGCCTTCCCTGCCAGGGGTAGGGGTATGGGGGGGCCTGGCATGCCCCCCAAAGGGCAGGGCATGTGGGTAGGGTGTGATGCTGTCTGGATTTAGGAAAGCATTTATGATATTATTTACTATCCATATATCCTAAATGCTATAATCCATAGGAGCTATGTCATGTTTGGTATCAATAGAAAGGTAGTAATTTTCTGGGAATGATTATACAGTTTATGTCTAGGAATTGAATTCGGATTAGAAATTAGTTTAGTTAGGAATTTGGTGTTATATCTATACTTTAACTTATGTGATTTTATGGAAATGTCTGAGAGAGGCGGGTGTGTAAAACCATTGTGTCCTTAATGTTTAGGAATTTTCCAGGTAGAATGAGCTCAGGGAGTATCCTGATGGGCCATTAGGGACATAAGGAAGACAACCATTGTGTCCTTAATGGCTCATCAGTTTACTCCCTGGGCCCATATCACCTGGCACATTCCTTAACATTAAGGACACAACGGTTTTACACACCTGCGTCTCTCAGACATTTCCATAAAATCACACAAGTTAAAGTATAGATATAACACCAAATTCCTAACTAAACTAATTTCTAATCCAAATTCAGTTCCTCGGCATAAACTATATAATCATTCCCAGCAAATTACTATCTTTCTATTGATACCAAACATGACATAGCTCCTATGGATTATAGAGCATTTATGAGATATCCATAGAAAATAATATCATAAATGCTTCCCTAAATCCAGACAGCATCACACCCTGCCCACATGCCCTGCCAGGGTCCCTGTCCCCCTTTGCCCCATTGCACACAAGGGGTTCCCCCCCCCGCCACTGTGGACCTGCCCAAGGTCTCCCTAGCCCCTAAAAGTCGACCTAGGCGTCCAGTGAGGACGCTCTAGGTCAACTTTGTAAGTTCCCCTTTAAGTTGACTTTAATTTTAAGTGTAGACACACTGTCGACTTACTTAAAGTTGACTTAAAAGTGCAAGTGTAGACATAGCCCAGAAGAGTATGGGCCATTTTTGATTTCATGTAGATTTCATGTTCACCTTGGACACCATACAAATGCCATTACTGAGGTAATTCAGACACAGATTGGCAACCAACCAATCACATGGAAGGATGGTTAGAGAGAGGGTAAAGATCCATTTTAGATCCATCAGTATAATCTTCCTACCACATCGTTATGGCAACATATACAGCTGAATCCTTTATTGACTCATCACTTTGGTCCAGGTGCCTGGGACAGGCTGATACTCCTGAAATACATTGCATGGTAGATATGCTCCAGAAAATCCTCAGATCTATGTAATTCATTCATTCCTTTTTGATGATCCCTTTTCACTGTCATAGTTTTGTTCATGGGTTTAAATAATAACAATATATTTGGAATATTTTGTATACTACAGAAGCATCATAAGAGTGTTCTCACTCACAGGATACATGCCAGTGCTCCGGTAAAAATAAGAGCAGACTTTTGCACATGTTGCGAGCTCTGGCTTAAACATCTATGTGAAGAAGTTAACCTCTATGTTAAGAAGTTAGAATGAAGGTGATCTGGGGATTGATCAATCCATCATCATTTAAGAACTACATATTAAGATATTTATGTGTGAATTTTGATCTCAAAATGAGCTGTGTCCCTACTGTGGTACAATAAAAGGCTCTGGCAAGTGGGAGGTAACAGGGAAAGTCTCCAGCCACTGTCTGCAATGGTGGAGGGCTCTAACAGCAATGAACTGCCAGAGACAATCCCTGTTGACAGAGCTTTTCTCAGCTGAGTGAAAAGGCTCCAATAGCAGGGAGGCAGCAGGAAATTATGCTCTTAAAATTAGCAGAGTAGATGGGGAGGCACAACTTGGCTGTGTAGAGAGATGTTTAGGATAAATACCCCAAATTCTGGCATGTCTTTACCCTACTTACCTAAGCAATATCTCACAATCTACACTGATATTCATATTTGAGATAGGAGACCATTCAATATATATACTCTGCCTGTCATTTTAAGTGTAGACATAGCCATTAGACAGTTTGGGTGCCTCTACACTTACAAGTTAGGTTGACTTAAGGAGGCTTAGGATGACCTAACTTACTCCCCGTCCACACTGGGCTTTCATTAAATCGACTTAAGCTGTTCCTTCAGTCGACTTAATGAAAGCTTAAGTTGACTTAATAACACTTTGTTTTAGGTCGACTTAATACTTAAGTTGACCTTATTGAGTTGACTTAAGCCAGTGGAGACAGGGAGAAGCCCTAAGTCGACCTAGAGCTAGGGGGAACCTCCGGGAGAAGGGAGACCTTCTCTGCGGTAGGCTCCCCACAGGGACACAGAAGCCGCTGGCAGGGACATGGACACGAAAACTCTCCCTGCAGGAAGCCGCCAGCAGCTTCTGTGTTCCTGTGGGGAGCCAGAGCCAGCTGCTTGCCAGGGAAGGGAGCCACACATGGATCCCTTGTCCCTGGTGGGAGCCCCAGCTCTGTTCTTGGCAGGGAGCCATGGCTGTCTTGTCCCGGGACCTGCGGAGCTGAGACTCCCTTGGAGCCTCGGCTTTCCAACAACCTAGCCAGTTGAATTAGAGAGTCTAGTGTAGACTCTCTCAGTCGACTTAATAAGGTTGACTTTAAGTTGACTTAACAAAGTCAACTTAACAAAGTCGACTTAACTTTGTAAGTGTAGACATAACCAGCAAGGGTAGACATTAGATTTTGTAGTGTAATATGTTTTTAAATATTTTTTGAACATGCATGCAAACACTATGCTGTATGTTAGAGATGTTAATTATAAGTTTATAATATTTCCTTTTAATTTATCTTTTTGTATTGTAATGTTTGTATTGAAAAACAAAAATTAATTAAAATAATAAAAAAGAGGGGATCATATAGTCAAAGTATATGTAGTACAGTATATTCACAAGTAAAGTATTCATTTCAAATAAACCATTTAAAGTTACATACATGATTAGCCAAACAGGGGACTAGAACCAATAAAACTTTCCCCAGGAATGTATGTGTTGAGAAAAAATCTTGCTTGAAGATGTACAAAAATGTAAAAAATCTCTAATCTGACCTTCACCTATAACACTTTGCAGTTTGTTTTCTTCAGAGAATGTTTGATGAAGAAAATACAAATGAAAATGCTTATGTATCATTCTTTTCTTATTTACTTGTCAAAGATAATCTCAATTCATCTCATTTTATATTTCTCTGGAGACAAAAAGAATTCTATCAGTATGGCTATAACTGATAATTTAGTTTTATAGAGAAAGAAAAAATTATCATAGCCTAGACCCTACTTCTTACTATCTCAGCTTTAGCTTACAAGTAGAATGATAAATAAGATTTATAAAGACAACAACATCGCTTATTTAGCAATGTGAAAAAATATACTAGAGACAGGGTTATCTTAAGAATCCTGAACAACAAGTATTGCTTTAAAAAATATAGATATTCTTAAAAACATTTGCAAATAAAAGTATGAAGAAACTCCAATTTTCCAGCAGCACAAAGTCACTACTTTTTTTAACACTCAATCCGTTACAGTATTCAAGTTCACTGCTTGTCATAATATCAAATAGAAAATATGTTTTCAAAGTCATACTGCTATTTATCTGTGAGCTTTATTCTTAACACATTGAAGGACACCCATCCACACAAAAGTATCACTGTTAAACCACTAATTACAAAATTCCAGGGTCAATTTTCCTCATTAACATTAATAGGAGTTCAGTGTAATCACGTGTTATCGTGTAATAGCAGCATGCCCAGAGAGACAGTAAATCATAGAAACGGGGAGGGACCATGACATGTCATCGAGTCCAATTCCCTGCACTCATGGCACATCACAACATTGAGAGCCTACACTAGCTGTGTCATTATTCTATACCACCTGAAGAGCCCTAGTGTGATTATAAAGTAACATTTCTACTCCATGAAACATAAAACAATAACATTTTTTAACCCATTAAGAATCTCATGTGCTGTCCAACTGAGAGATTTTCTATGGTATCTGCTCTGTCATTGTACAAAATTTCATTTGCAGATTAGGACAGTTTTGTACATGTATAAATTTATAGATTTCAAACAAATACTACTTTTCTGGGTTGCTCTGATTTTCCCTAGTGTTTAAAAATGAGAAGAAAACCCCCATGGGATATATTTTCATTCTGGCCTAGAATTGACAGGTAGACCTAAATTGCTGAATAAAATCCAGTTCAAGATCTTTGTGTCCTGCTACTCAAAGCCCTTTATGGGATCGGGCATTGACCCAAGAAATGGCTCCTCCCTCCTTAGCCTTGACCTGTCACTGCAGTTTGCTCCACTGGAAACATGAACCTGCCAATCAATAGGGCAAGACATATGAGCACAGGAGATAGAACTGTTACAAGAGATAACTTATACCATGGAATTCATGCCTTCTTGGGAGAAAAGAGACAGTAAGAAAGTCCCTTACTACCCATGTTTCTGTTTTTAATTGCATGGGATGTGCTCAGTGATAGAGATCATATCAGTTCCCTGATGCATACATAGAAAGAAATGCTAAAAAGAGTAAAAAATCCATGTGATATGGAGTTTTTTCCATACTCTTTGCTTTCTATGTGACACTTCCATCAACATATATGAAAAGGGCCTGCCAATCTAATAAAATTAGTACACTGCAAATAAAGCTGACATTTTCAAACTTGGGTGCCTAAAAGTGGGCACCTGAGTATGTGCTGAGGCATGATTTTGAGAGCTCCCGTGAAAGTCATTTGGGACTCTGATAATATATGTATAAGTGCCTCTCCGGTTACTTAGGTGCCTAACCCTATTCAGATTCATAAACTTTCACCTTAGGATTTGAAAATTTTGGTCTTTGGGTTTTAATAAATCATTTAGAGCTCCATTTTGCTTACAAAACTGCACTCTGAGTAGTAACTGTGTTGGATGCCTTAAATAGGGTGTTTGTTCCCCACTCATTGCTGAATAATGAAGTGTTTAAACAATACATGACTTAAATCTGCTTCAGAGTTTGAGCTATTTATTAAAGAATATATGCATACTCATTTCTTACCCTCTGATCATCACCACTTTTCTTGCTTTCTTTAGTTATAAAAAACTTTCCATTTCTACAGTGCAAATTAGCGATGGGCACATAAAGACCTCCTAATACCGCACACCTACTGATCGGTATAGTTACCTACATCCCTCGAGCTTTCATCCTCGACACACCACACGATCCATTGTGTACAGTCAAGCCCTAAGATATAACCGCATTTGCTCTGACCATTTAGACAGAGACAGACACCTTCAGGATCTCTACCAGGCATTCTTAAAACTACAGTACCCACCCGCAGAAGTGAAGAAACAAATTGACAGAGCCAGACAGGTACCCAGAAGTCAACTACTGCAGGGGAAGCCCATGAAAAACAACAACAGAACGCCACTGGTCACTACCTACAACCCCTAAGCCAGACCTCTTCAACACATCATCAAAGATCTACAGCCCATTTTACAAGATGACCCCTCACTCTCTCAAGCCTTAGGAGACAGACCTCTCCTTGCTTTCAGAAAGCCCCCTAACCTTAAAAGGATACTTACCAGCAACTACAGATCATACAACAGAAACACTAAAGTAGGAACATATCCCTGCAACAGACCACGCTGCCAACTTTGCCCTCATATCTACACTGATGACACCATCACAGGGCCTAATCAAGCCACCTGCTCCATCAAGGGCTCGTTCACCTGCTTATCCACCAATGTGATTTATGCCATCATGTGCCAGAAATGCCCCTCTGCCTTATATATTGGACAAACAGGACAGTCTCTGCACCAAAGAATAAATGGACACAAATCTGACATCAGAAATTGCAACACTACAAAACCAATAGGGGAACACTTCAATCTCCCTGCTCACTCCCTTGATGACTTGTTAATAGCTGTGTTGAAACAGATGAATAACAAATCACAGGTTCAAAGAGAAACTGCAGAACTCGAACTTATATGCAAATTTGACTCAGTTGTCTTGGGGTTAAACTGGGACTATGGATTTTTCTCTCATTACAACAAGTGATTTGACCTCACCCTCCTCTATGTGCTGTTCCCCAGTGTTTGAATCCTAACACCTATTTTGATTTGCTGTTACAGCCTGACCTGATCCTCTGTCATACACTCCCCTGCATTTAATTTCCTCCCATTCTGTAAATTTCCCATCTTCAAAGCGTCTGACGAAGTGGGATTTTCTCCCACGAAAGCTCATGCGATAAATAAATCTGTTAGTCTTTAAAAGTGCCACATGACTCTGTTGTCTTTCTACAATAGACTAACACGGCTACCCCTTTGGAATTTTCCATTTCTTCTTTTCCTTTCTTGCTTCAGAGAACCCTGGAGACAGTGACAAGAGAAACTGTGTCTCTTTTGTTCTTGAAATTCTCAAATTTCTGGAGAAACGTTTTGTGTGATTTACATAGTTTATTCACTTACAACTCTCTTAAGGGTATGTCTACAAAGGAGCCTTAGGTGAACTTAAGGAAGGTTAAGCCAACCTACAGACTCCTGCATCCATACTGGGCTTTTATTAAGTCGACTTAAGTGCTTCCATAAGTTGAGTTAATAACACCAACTCTTACTGTCAACTTAACACTTAAGTTAACCTTATTAAGTCAACGTTAGCCACTGTAGACGGGGAAAGCCCTTAAGTCGACCTAATTGGCCTCCAGGCCTGGTGCAATGTGGGACAGCTACCCACAACGCGCAACTCCTCTGTCAACCTAGCACTTGCCAGTGTGGATGCAGGCAGTTGACAGGCGTTTTCAATGGGGACTCTCTAAGTCGACTTAACAAGGTCAACTTTAAGTCAACTTAAAGTCGACTTTGTTAGGTTGACTTAACAGAGCCTCCAGTGTAGACATACCCTATGGGATTGATCCAAAGCCAATGCAAGTTTTTTTAATTGATTTCAGTGGATTTTGGTCCAGGCCATGAGGTATAAAGAAAGGTATCTTGCTTGAAATTTTAGACTTATTCTAAGCACCTCTATAGATCATAAAGCAACCCTCACTACAGAACTATGATGTGTAAAGTGCACTAACGTCTTATGCATTAATTGGTCCATGTAGACCATGCTGGTGCACAAGAAAAGGCTTCCTAGTGTGCTTTAACATAGTGCTGTTTCAAACAGCACTACTTTAGGGTGCACTAGGGACTTTTAAAATTCACCAGTGGCCTCCACATGGATCATTTAATACACAACACATTAGTATGCTTTAAAAATCCCAGCCTGGTAGATTACATTGCTGCTTTGTGTAAGTAAGTTGTAAGTCTATTGCTGTGTTTATAAATACCTCACTGCTATGTTCATTTCTTCCTGGCCATTAATATTTTGTTTACATTTTATGGACACAGAAATGTTCCATATCTTTATATCTGGTTCAAAATCACTTATGCTACGTTTACACTTGAACTGGAGATAGCTTGCATAGATATTTTCACACTACATCTCATTGTATTAGCAAGCTAAAATAGTAATGTCTTTGTGGCAGTACAGTCAGTAATGAGTGGCTGCAGTCTGGCCACCCTGACTACAAATGCACTTGACCTTCATGGGTAGTTACTCAGGGCAAATAGACTGCTACCCATGTTACTGTGGATACACAACTGTTTTTAGAATGCTAGCCTGATGAGAGGTGGTGTGAGTCTTTCTCTGCAAGCCGGGAATCACACCCTTAGATCCATCAGTAGACATTTTCTTACCTACAGAAGGCAAACCCTATTTACACTGCAACCCCAAATATCTTGAATAATACCTGGATTTAAAGTGACACAAGCCTGAAACTAACATGATTATTCACCTCCAATAAGAATAATTCCCTCTTCTTAAATCCAATGGTAATCTGTTTTAAAGTGGCTTCTACCTAAAATAATAAAATGTGGTTATCATATTTGTGGATATAAAAATACATACGATGTTATTTTAGTTTCCTTAGATTTACTTCCTTAAATTTATTTCCTGAATCATTATCAAGGCATTAAATGTGGATTATTATTATTATTATTATTATTATTATTATTAATGAAAGGTAGCCTGCAATACCTATTTCTGTTCTTTCATGATACAATATGGTACCTCTGATTATGAAGTGTCATTTTCAAAGGACACAGAACAGACTTTCCAAACAAAGTTATATCTAAGATCTGCAAACCTGTCAGAGCAGCACAAAATACCAAAAAGAAGGGCACTTATCTCTGTAACAAAGAACAAGAGAGAGAAAAAGACAGCCATATGGATGCACTATAGATAGGTGGATGGATGTGATAGCTTTCCCTGCATTTTGCTCTGATGGTAATATGGATATGAAGGTTGTGAAATCATGCGACCGATTACTCATTGACTATTACAGTTAATGAGCTGCATTTGTAACATTAATATAATGTCTCTGGTTCATAATGTTCTGTAACACATGTACTATTTAGCTGAATGATTTATGAGATCTGTATTATGGTCTAATACATTTCCTAGGGTAATAACTGAAAATGAGATTGGTTATTTTGTGCAGAAGTTTTCTAGTGCAATGTATTTTCTGTTCACTGTAAACATAATTAGCTTACAGTATATCATATTTCATTAACAAATGGCTCTTTGATTTTGTTGATAGGTGTCTTTTCATTATTTATGTGTCTTTTCTTATTATATACTACTAAGCATTTCTTTATCGTTGCCAGTGTTCACAAGCTTTCTTTTTATCCTGTCCGTATATACCTCTGCATACTAAATTTGTTTTAAAATGAGGCATATCAGATTTAATAGTCTCAGTTAAGGCACAATAGTAAAATTATCTCTCTTCATTATTGGTAATTATTTTTTATTTTTTCACTATGTTTTCTTTGGGATGTATGCTTCTATCCACAATATAATAGTACATGTCATCAAAAAATGTCCATAGTATTCAATAATCCAAGGTGGTATCTCAAAGGTAGGTGAATTTTTTGACTAAAATATATTTTTCATTGAAATAGGCAAATTCAGTGACAGTAAATTATTTAGTAAATTCATTTCAATTGCACCAAATTGTTTTAGTCAAACAGCATCTTAAAAAACTGAAAAAACCCTTTTTTTGTTTAGACTACTTCAAAGTGAAATTTGTTATTTTTTTTTTCAGTTTGAAATAATTTTTCATTTGGAAACCTGTTTTATATTTATTTTCTGTAAATTATAAGATCTTCATAATTGTAGCAAGCTTTGTTTAACCCAAAACACTTTTTTAAAAAACTTGTAAATTCACCAAAAATTTCTAATGGTATCTTTTTTGGTTTGATCCAAAACCTTTTTTTTCTGAGTTGCTAGCAAATAAAAAAAATCATTGTTCAGATAGCTCTAATCCTCAGGAATGCCGTGTCAATACATACCTAGAGTAAACCAATCTTACAGAAAATGTGAGACTGCTAGAGTGAATTAATGCCATAAAGGGGACAGTGGACTAAACTGATAAAACTCATTGAGCAAACTCTTTCTGAATAAATTCTATGTGCATTAATTGCATATCCAAGTCCGTATTTAGTATGCAAATGGACAGCTGGGTAATTGTGGGCGTAATCTGCATTTTAACATGCATTTTCCCATTTTGTGTACACAAACATCTTTTTCCTGAACAATGGATGTGCATGATAATTTTGTGAATGCCAATTAGGTGTCCAATTTAATAGATTTATTCCTGAATCTATTAGATTGTTTGAAAAAAAGGAGAAAAAAAATCAAATCCATCAAAGACATCTATTAAATATCTCTGTGTAGTGCATAGGACCCTTGTATTTCCATTTCTGTATTTAATTCTTATTTTACCAATTTGCATATAGTTTATTTTTCAATCAGAAGTTTCCAGAAATATGGATATTCAGCGAAAACACGCTTTTTCCAAAAACTATGCTCACAGGCTATTATTAAGCTTCCTTCCATTTTTGCCTCTGCCTCAGTTACTGTGTTTTTTCTCATTCCTCTCCATACTGCTGATTACAATACCCAGTCAAAACATTCAGTCCCATGGTTCTAGTTTCTGGGAAGATTCTATTAGGCTTTGTAAAAGTGGCCCTTTAATTGTTTCTTACAGCTAACTTAAATGGAAAACTCATCAATTGCACGAGTTTTTAATCCAACCCATAACAAGATTCCATCCATCTCTCTCTCTCTCTCTCTCTCTCTCTCTCTCTCTCTCTCTCTCTCCCCCCCCCCCCATGTTTTTGGAACCTGCCCCCAAAATTAAATTACACTGTGTGATATACTGCCTTTAAATAAATATCCAGTAAAGACATCTAGTTTTTTCCTCATTCCCCTCAAAAGACAGAGGAAGAGGACAACTTTGAAGTATGACCAGAGGTGTGGGCTTTGGTGATCTAAGATGCAAGGTGAGTGAGTTCCAGAGTCAAAGATCACGCAGAAAGCGTATAGTCTTACTTTACCCCTCTCCTCAAATCTTATAGTATTTGGGGTGTTAATAGGGAGCTGACCATGCTGTAAATGAGCCTTCAAAGGCAGCTTATACAACTGTGGCCTACCACTGTCCTAAAACATCTTATTCTTAGAGTATGTCTACATTGCAAGTGCAGGTATAATTGTAGCACAAGTAAGCATACACACACTAAATGTAATGTAGCTTGCACAGGTAACAATAATAATGTAGATGTGGCAATACAGGCTTCAACACAGCAAGCAACCTGAGAACATATGCAAGGTCCTTGGTGGGCTTGTACTTGTTTTGTAGCCCATGACACCATGTCTACACTACTATTGTTACCTGCATTAGCTAGATTAAAGATAGCCCAGGTGTGCCTGCTCAACATACAACCACACCTTCCTTTGCAGCGTAGCCATACTCTTAGGCCATGTCTACACTTGCAAGTTAGGTCAACTTAAGGAGGTTTAAGTCGACCTAACTTAGTCCCTGTCCAAACCAGGCTTTCATTAGATTGACTTAAGAAAATCCTTAAATCGACCTAATGGAAGCTTAGGTTGACTTAGTAAGACCTGCCTGTTAGGTCGACCTAACCCTCCTTAGGTTGACCTAAGCACAGTGTGGATGCTTACGTCCACTTTATTAAGTCGACCTAAGGGCAGTTAGGTTGACTTAACAAAGTGGACTTAGTCCATGTCCATGGAAACCACTTTGTTAAGTCGACTTAACAAGGTCGACTTTAAGTTGACTTAGAGTCGACATTATTAAGTCGACTCAACAAAGTCAACCTAACTTTTTCTAGTGTAGACATAGCCTTAGATTATAAATTTTCTAGGGCAGAGACTGTTCCTTTGCTATATCCTTGTATAGTGCCTAGCACAGGGCCCTGATTCATCACTGAGACGACATATGATTGAGATACTTTTTCAATAGAAAAAGCTGTTTCATTTTGGAAAAAAATATTTTAAACAAACCATTTTAATTGGGTGGGGACAACAAAGAAACAAAAAATGACACAAAATGAAAACTATTATCTTTAAAAATTAGCTAAAGAACATGAAAGGCTAGATTCTCTTTTACGGCCTGCATATTCTTGCCCAAAGTCAGTTAACTTCAAGATAAGATTGAATCTCTACTGCTTAAGAACCAGTGTAGGACCTTTTATGTTACTTTCTCTTCGCTGCTGATACACTAGACAAATGATAGAGAAAAGGGTTGCAATCAGCATATCACTATACCATGCATTTCCTCATTGGTGTTTTCAGACCCCTCTGGCCCTTGCACCTTGGTGAAAATGCTCTAATTCAACAGGACAATCAGGGAAGTACAAAGTGAGCTTTAAGTCACATTTACATAGTTTTTCCTGTCTTACGCTCTGTGAAATTTAAGAACCTTCTCATTCCTACAGTCTCTAAATTTTTTAGGCCTGATCCTGCAAAGTTTTACTCATGAAAATAGTTATAATAACAACGAGACTTGTATGAGTTAGGGTTTACAGAAACTGGGCCTTTAGTGAAGTATTGGAGGGATCAGAGTTACTGAGTTCACAACTTTTTGTTATTTTTATACATTACTTGGTTGATGATACTGAAAGCAACAATTCTAACTCTGAAGAAGATACTAAATTAAAGGACTGGTAAATAATGAGGGACATAGATTCTTGAAGGACCTGGGGAAACAGATGACAAATGCCCATTCAGTACATATAAATGAATTTTGAAACATAGTAAAAACAAATCAAAGAGTAAATGACTGTTAAATTAAAAGGTGCGATGGCATCTGACCTTCAGAAAATTTGTGTGCAATGGTAGAGAAATCCCTAAAGCCTTTAATTCAGTGTGCAGTGTGTAGTTCAGAAAGCAAACAGGATGCTAAGTTGCATTATTCCAAAAATACAAAATAAATCAGAGAGGGTGGAAGCAGTGATGCAGGAGACACTGATTACACACCATCCATACAACACAATATTTCATTTGGAGTTAACTGTTATTCTTCTCTAGCCTAGTGAGTGTTGTATGCCAATGTTCCTTTAGGACTATACCGCAAAGAAACAGATATATTACTGACACAAAGGTGAGTATGTGGAGGATATGAAGAGCGACTTAATTGGCAAAGCTGCAGCGATTTGACTAGTGGTCACAAAGATTGAAATTATGCAGTGATTAAATAATATTTCTTTTCTGATTATCAATAAATACTTAGTAATAAATCATCATGGTTCAAAAACTGAAGACAAACATGAAAATTTAAGCAAAATCACAGAGTATTAAACCCATCTGCCTAGATTCTCCTGTATCTGAGTTTTGCTCAGGTGCCGTGGACGTAAGGTGGTGCAAGGAGGAGCAACTTTAATTTATACTAATATTAGAAGGTCTTTCAGTGACCCATGCCAAAAGAGGATTATGCCTCTGCCATGCCATGCTCCTCCCTATTCTGGAAGCACTAGCATTTCATTCCAATGTGTTTTCCAGCTTTTTACCAGTGGGGAATTTACCTGCATGGAGGGAATTGTCTGCTGGCCACTGCTGATCAGATCAAGTCCAATTGTGCTGCTGTAGCACAAAGTGGATTTAGAGACTGGAAAATCTGGTCCTTGGGCCTTAAATCTGTACTAATTTAGGATATATTTTCACAGCTGTTGGTTGCACATTAGTGTGCTGTTCTGGCCATCCCTCTCAGGCCCTTGACTGACTACACAATATGGAGCCTTTGGCCCCTTAACTAAATGGCTGCCAGCAGCCCTAATCAGTAGCCACAGGGCTAGGTGTAGGAGGGCTCTGCCCAGACTTGCAAGACCTGCAGAGAGTGGGAGGGCATGAGTCATACCTACTGCTTAGGGCTCTGCCCAGACATGTAGACCTCCAGTAAGGTAAGGGCACGAGTCATCAAGGTCTGCTGAGCTGAGCTCCCTGCCTTACCTGCAATCACCACCCTATGCAGCAAAAAGTAGCCAATTGTTGCTACAGGCGGGAAGCAAAACTATTTAAAAACCGACATTTTGGGTCAGCCAGGTAGGATGGTTCCTGACATCCCTGCCTGGCCTGATCACCCAGACGCTGACCTCCTTTGCTCACGAGTCCTCCCGAGCGTACCACGTGTAATTGCCGGCCCGAGAAACGAGTCTCTCTCTGCTCCTTTGCTATGCTGCTGCTTGTGGAACTGGTATGAGTCTGCCCTGTAAACTTTCTCTAAAGAAAAAAACTTTGCCTCCTTTTTGGCAGCTGTTTTGCCACTGCCTCCTCTGAGCCAAGCAAGTCCATGTTCCTTAAGAGTAGGCTTGCCTTCTGCCTTCTGGCTGCTTAAACTGCCGCTGTTCTCTATAAGTTTAAGAAATTGTCCGCTTTAATTTGTAAGTTTGAGATTGTCTGTTTTAGTTTTGTGCTGTTCTAACTTGTAGTTTTAAGATTGCATGCCTCACTTGTAGAGTTAAAGTTGTGCTGTGTCCTACTGTATTAAGTGTCCCCCCGACTCATCTTTTGCTTCCCCTCTGCTCCCCAGACTCCCTACGTGTGCCCTGACTCCCTGCTTCCCCGCTTGCCTCCATTTCTTCTGTGTTGCCACCACGTGCTGGGGTTTTCACCTGCTCCTGCTCTCCCTCTTGCTTCTATTCTTTTCTGTCACTGTCATACACTGAGTTTTGCATTTTACCTCTTTCACTTATACTGTGTTAAGATATCTTTCTAAGCCACTGTGAGTAAGTTTTTGTGTTTTACATTGAACCTTTCCCCTTTATACAGTGTTAAGACATCCTCTTTAGGTTACTGTGACGGAGTTTGCTGAGTATCCTGTACCCTCCCCCTATTCAAAGTGCCTGAAGTAAACTGTTCAGTCACTGTGATTTAGTTTACCACTATAAGTTAAGCTAGTTTAAAGACCCCTACTGATTCTCCCCCCTTATAAATAAAATCAAATCTGTTTAAAACCCCATTGTGAAAAACTGTGACACACAATATACACACATATATATATTTCATTACTAATTTTGTGTTAATTTGCATATTTTAATAAAGATTAATTTGTACCCCACTGGTGTGGTAACTGCCCCCCAAGATCCTCAAAGTATCGAACCTGCTGGCAGGGTCAACAGCAAAGTGTATTTAGTCTTATACTTCTTCAGAAGAACTTAGAGGTAAATTCCCATATATTTAATCAAAATTTACCGTATGCAACTCTTCTTTAACTGACCATTATTGATCAATGAAACAAGGTCTCTCCACAAAGATGAGAATAAATATGAAGCAAAAATTGTGTCCTTAGTCACTTTCATAGAAGCTCACTGAAGTTAATGGATTTTCATGTGACAGCTATATTTGGCCCATGGAAGAAAACAAAACAAAAGCAGAAAAAAAAGATCTAAGTAGATTTGCTAGAGTTTCAAATATTAAAATATGCTTCTTCTCTGAAAGAACCCTAAAATGGTACTGTTGGGATAGGTTCCATGATTGTTGGAAACTTTTTTTTTCTAACTATCAGATCAACTAACTCACCCTAAGATTGGAAAATCAGGCTGTATTCTTACTGTCTCATGCATCATCTTTAGAGTGCCGGATTTAGGCACAAACCAAGGAAACCATAGCTTAGGGGCTCACATTATGAGGGGCCTGTAAATATTTCTGTTTAATGTAATACATATTTTCTCTTTATTTTTTATGATATCTGTCTGAATCTTGACATAGTTTAGGGATTCAGCATGTCTTAAACCAGCCCTATGTCTGTTAATCAAATGGGCAAAAGTCTGCCCATTTTCTTCAATGTCATTGCACAGACGACTAAACACAGACTCTGTACATTGCACTGGTATAACTGAAGACACTACAGCTCTGCAGTTGGAGTGTAGTTAGCAATTCTGTTAATTGTTCACAAATTGTTCATAAAGTCCTGACCACTCCTATGGCTATTGTTACTTTATTATTGAAGATGCATATAGCAGTAGTACCTAAATACCTCAAATAGGGTGGAGCCCATTGTATTAGACACTGCGCAATTTATATAATAAATCATAGTTCCTACTCCAAAGAAATGAACATCTAAATGTGAAGCTTAACAGGAGTAGATGTTTATTTTTGTCACTGAAATGAGCGTATATACCTCTAACTGCACACCAGGAATAGAACTCTGGAGTAAGAAAGGACCATTTTTGCATGGTTGATTTTTAGACTAAAAATATACATCAAAGATAAGAACTGAAATTCAACCCAGTGTAGAAATCTATTCAAAGGTCCACGGATCACATAAACCCAGGCTTGTTGCAAGGTCTTAAGTGAGATTTAAACCGTGCAAGAGGTTCACATGGGAATCTATTCTGAAATGAATTTCACCCAGAATTTCCAAATAAGTGTCCTGTTAGCATAACTGTGTGAACAATTCATTTTTTGGTTTGCTGCGTAAACAAAAAAACCCAACAATTATTTTGGATCAACACACACAAATCAGCTTTCTTACTAAACCAAAATACCAAAAAAATAAAAGGGTTCTGGTCAAATGAAACACTTCATTTTTGATTGTGGGCTCCTTTAATTGTATCTTTATTAAAAGCAAAATGAATTTCTAAATGCCATTCAGAAAACCAGAGGAGAAAGGAGGGATTGGGAACCAGATATTCCCTCTCTCATCTGAGTACACAAGCACCATACTATAGAGTCCTTCTCATTGTTTTTTCTATATCAGTGAATGTGTAATTTTTTATATATTCTGATGCAGTTTAATAGGAGAAAGTGAGATAACCCTTACCACCCTTCAGCCATATAGCCCAGTGGTTAGGGCATTCATCTAGGAGGTAGGAGACAAGACGCACAGGTTCATTTTGCCTGATTCAGAGCATATGAATTCGGGTTTTCCACTTTGTAGGTGAGTGCATTAACCATTGGCTAAACTGGCTATTTTGAGGACAGCATCATCTCCTGTGTGGTTTTCTGAAGGGCACTTTGTGATTCTTACTAACAAAAAAAATGGCTAAAACTATTCTGTAAATTCACGTTAAATTCATGAACAGTTCATTTGATTCAAAGCTGCATTCTTTTTTTTTTTTTGTAAATATATCATTTATCTAAAAATATTGCCTACCTCTAATTCCTCCAATGTACGTGTTTTAAAGCTACATTCTGACTTCAGCTGAGAAGAGCTAAAAGGAAGTGATCATTTAATAAAAACAACTGTTAAATGAACAGACTACTTTTAAGCTGCTAAATGAAAAGTGTTCAATATGTGCAGTAAAATTGACTCAATAAATCAGGAAATAAAATGCCTAGCAAGGTCTCCATAGATAAGTTTCTTTGGTCTCCTTAAGTGCCTTACATTAAGAAAGTAAAATAAAAATGCAGATAAGATTAAAGAGTGATAATTTCAAAGGATGGTGGTCAGGTTACTTGAAAATAAAGATTATAGTTGTAGTGATAAAATATCTCAGAACTTGGCACTAGGGAAAAGTGAAAGTGAAGGAATTTCTTTTCAGGGAAAAGTGAGGAGGAATGTCTTTTCTCCAAATTTCAGAGGAGTATATGTTAGTCTATTTCAGCAAATAAAGGAGTCGTGTGGCATTTTTAAAGACTAATAAATTTATTTATCACATAACCGTTTGAGGGCCCAATACCCCTTCATCAGATATTTGAAATGGAAAATGTAATAATGTTAGCTACATGTATACATACAGATAAGGGTGGGTCAGAAGGTCAATTCAAGCAATTCCAAAGGGATAGTCTACTGTTTTATCTCAGAAAAGCAAACAAGTTGTTTTGATTCAAATAGTGTAGAAGAAGGTCCTCTAACAGCAATAGCTGAGAAGGTGAGAATGTTAATAGTGGGGAAATGTAATGAGTTAGCCATTCCAAATCCCTATTCAGACCCAGTATGAAGGTGTCTAGTTTGCATATGAACTCTAGTTCTGCAGTTTCACTTTGGAGTCTGGTTTGTTGGTGGTGGTTTTTTTTGTTTGTTTGTTTTTTGCTGAAGTGCTGTAACTAGCATGTTGGGTTTTTTTATGGAATGTGTAGGTAGACTGAAATGTTCCCCCCCTGTTTATTGAATGTTACTGTTCTTGATGTCTGATTTGTGTCCATTTATTCTTTGTGCAGAGACAGTAGAGGTTAGCTAATGTATAAAATAGAGGGACATTGTTGTCACATGATGACATATATCCCATTGGTGGATGTGCAAGTGAATGAGCTCCTGACAGAGTGCCTGATTTGGTTAGGGCCTAGGATGGTACACTTGAGTAGATATGTGGGCAGAGTTGGCAAGAGGATTTGGTGCAGGGAGAAATGTCTGGCTTAGTGTTCCTGTTGTTCAATGTGTAGTTGTTAGGGAGAATTTGCTTAAGGTTGGGAGGCTGACTATAAGCAAGCAATGGCCTACTTCCCAAGGCTTGAGAGAATGAAGAATCATCTTCAACGATAGATTGGTGATCCTTGATGTTGTGTTGGAGAGGTTTGACTTGGGAACTGTAGGTGGCATTCTGTTGTTTTCCTTGTTGGGCCAATTCTGTAGTAGGTGACTTCTGGCTACCCATCTGGCTCTGTCAATCTGTTTCTTCACTTCCACAGGTGGGTAATGTAGTTTTAAAAACTCCTGATAGAGATTCTGAAGGTATTTGTCTCTGTCAAAGGGATCGGAGCAAATGCTGTTGTATCTTAGGGCTTGGCTGTAGACAATGCATTCTGAAATGTGTCCTGGATGAAAGCTGGGGACATGAAGGTAAGTACAGTGGTCAGTAGGTTTCTGGTATGGGGTGGTGGTTATGTGGTCAAGTTGCAAGTTTATGGTGTTCTTGTGGCCAAGTTTTCTCCAAGTTGCAAATCAGGAGCAGTACCTAAGGGGTGAGGAATGCTTTGTAGCAACCAATCTGCCCTATATGACTCATGATGGGGAAGCTCCGAAAGACCTGCATAGTGGCTGATCTTCTACACATACAACCTGTCTTTCTAACGTTACTAAGCATCATCAGCTGGCTCTGGAGCAGCTAACCTTGCTATTTCTGCTCAATAAATTACAGGAATGATCTTTTAAAAATTATTATTGTGATGCAGTTCTTTCAAAACTGAGATTATTACCAGTAAAGTCTATTCTACTGAGTTTCTCTCTAACTAGGAATTATCTTGAATAGAGCTGTTGATTAGAGATTATGCTATGAAATTATACATGTGTGTTCTGGCGCATCATAGAACTGGATTTAGAACTTAGGGTTTTTGTAAAGGTATATCTTCACTGGAGCTGGATATGTAATTTCCAGCTCAGGTAGATATACTCATTACCTCTGATCAAGTTCACATACTAAGAACAGAAGTTTAGCTGCAGCAGCCTGAGTAGAGGGATGAGACAGCACCATCCTGTCTGAACACTAACTAGACACTCACTTAGATGTCCTGCTGCCCACATTGCTTCCATTTTTAGCATACTAGCTCAATCTAAACTAATATAGATATGTCCACTTGAGTTTCAGTGTAGACATACCCATTGCATCCAGGGCATTGGGGAGACTATTATGGATTTCTGTTAAGGGATCTTCTATTATTAATACCATGTGGTAGTATACATTCACATTTTTCTCAGTGTGTAGCTATTGTTAACATTCTCCGATATCTTTAGAGAAACAAATGTTATTGTCAAGGGCCTATCTTGCTTGGGATACTCTGATTAAGTGCAATTTTCTGTCCAGAAAACATTGACTCTTTTATTTCCCATAAATTTTTTAGTAGCATTTGTTTAATCACATAGACATAATGTTCACAATGGCTATGTCTACACTAGAAAAAGTTAAGTTGACTTTGTTAAGTCAACTTAATAAGGTCAACTTTAAGTTGACTTAAAGACGACCTTATTAAGTCGACTTAACGAAGTGGACTAAGTCGACTTAAAGTTAAGTTGACTTAGTCCACTTTGTTAAGTCAACCTAAACACCCTTAAATCAACTTCATAAAGTCAACTTAAGGATTACTCCATGTCCACAGTGTCCTTAAGTCGACTTAAGGAGTTGACTTAAGGCTTAAGTCGACCTAATGAGTGGTTCTTATGAAGTCAACTTAAGCTTTCATTAAGTCGATTTAAGGAATTTCTTAAGTTGACTTAATGAAAGTCTGGTGTACACAGGGAGTGATTTAGGTGGACTTAAGGGTCGTTAAGTCAACCTAAATTGCTAGTGTAGACATACCCAAAATGCTTACAGGGTCTTTAGAATTTGTAGGTAGAGCAGTGGGTACCAGAAGGAAACTGAGGGTCTCAGTGTACATTTGTCATAGTGCTGAAGGGGTTAAGTAACCAAAGAATACAGGTAACAAGTTCAGGAGGACACTCTAAGCAAGAACCCCACATGAAAAATTCATAATAAGAAAGTGTGATACATCGTAATCTTTTAGGCTTCATTGACGCCTAATCCTGGCTCTGTGTGCACTTCACTCACCACTACATGGCATACTTTTGATTTGCTCTGCCACATGCATTCTTTCTTACATCACAGAAACCAGTGTCCTGCTCCAGATCAGTGTATAGTGACTCTAGTTCTGACTTATTATAATACAATGACTCCTGATACAGACAGCAGTTTGTTCTGAGTTCCAGCAATGTAAGTTCTGACTCATTTCATATCTTGTCTAACACAGTTTTGTTCTTTGTAGAATTCTTTGTTTGCAAAACTGCGAATAATCAATTGGGCATTATGTGCATTTTTGTTATTTGTTTTTTTAACACATAGATTTTCATAGATCTCACAGCTATTTTAAAATATTTAATATCTCTGTCTCAAAAGCAAACAGAGTATATAATTTCTAGAAGGGAAGGGTAGGGAGAACTGAGGATATAAATGCAAAAGGCCTTTGTGTAGTGATAACTAGAGTGAGAGGATGAACAGACAGATGGCAAAATGCAAAATATATAAAGAAGGAGAATGAGCCAGATGCAATGCATGGTTGAAGTACATAATTCAGATCAAACTCACTTGATTCCTACACCTTTTCTCCATTCTCCCCTTGAAAAGAAAAAAAAGAATTTTGTATCTACAGGAAAAAATCTTTGTGTACCGGCCTCAAATATGGAAATAATGAAAATTAACAATAGAAAATGCCAACGGAAGAAGTACAATTGATCATGGTAATATACATAAAGACCATAGTAGTATCTCTGACTTTTTTTTTTTTTTTAAACAGATATAAAACAATTATACTTCCAGATTTGGGACACACAATATAGCCAACAGCTATCTGTAAGGTAGTATGTCTGGTCTAGATATATAACTTCACTATTTTAAATTAAGATACAAAGGTCAGTGTAGGGATCAAATCACAGACAGATCCCAAATCAGACCCCAGCCATCTCTCCTGTTATCTGAATAATGCGGGCACAACTAAGGATCTGACCTATAATATCATCTCCATCTCTCTACACTTTTTGCAGCAATGTTAGCTCTTATATCTCCACTGCAACAGCTAACCTGTGAAGGTTCTGTTGACTCAACGTAGGAGACATTAAAAAGACAAAGGGAGGGGGAAAGCACTATTTGTTTCTATGTCGTCTCAAAAGCAGAAATAAAGCAATAATTTTGTTTGTTTTTTCTGAGGTTGACTTTGAAAGGTTTAAAAAATAGTATTTGAATGAAGGGAAATTTTATTGAAAACATTTCCTATTGTTGTTTGCATTAATGTTTTAATTTTCTCACAGCTGGCTACCAGAAGCTTTATTGAAATGGCAAACGGGAGTATGGAAGCTCTGCCATTTATCTCTTATTGTATCATTTACAGTACTAAAAGTTAATACTATGAGCCCTATCTTGATTATCAAGATTGTCATATAGGGTTTTGATCCACAGTATGAATTCTATTGGGAAGCCTATTTTATCTATCACCAAAAATAAAACAAGACCAATTTACCTTCTCCAAATAATAGTAAACCTCAAGTGATGATCATTTTGTTTTGTAATAATATCCAGGGGTCCTTTAAGTGTTGTCCCAGTTCATTTTGAGTAAAATGAAACCTCAGAGTTTATTAGATGCTTCACAAATCTTTATCAAATTTCAAAATAAAAATAATAATTAAAGAAGACTGGCCAATAGAGAGTGATGTTTCTTGATGTAATCTTTATAAGAAAAAAAAAATAATTTCACAAAATGTATTAAAAACACACAATTACCGTAAGAACAAGAAAAGATATATTAACAACAACAAATCCCCTTCTATAAAGGAGCTCAGAATTATGTTAACAGGTAGAATATTTAGCTATCCATCAGCAAAAAGAAGAGCGGACCTAAAATGATACTGAAAAAGAAACAACTAAATTGGAAAACTGAAATTAAAACTGTAGGGGATAAAATAATATATAAATCTCTTATTAAATACAGCAACTAGTGATTCTGATGTCACTTAGATCAGAGCAAATAGAAGCAATGGGTCCTGATTTTGGAGAAATAACAAATATTTTACAAAGTAAAGCCCTGTGAATGAAAATGTACATCATTTGAATTTATCTAGTGAAACTGGTTTTAAGTGAGACACCCAGAAATCAAATGAAGCAATCAGCTGTATACTTTGGCATAGATCCCCAGTTGTCTCACTTCCTTTGAAACTAAGGGGAATTAGGTGCCTAAATACTTTCCTGGGTATTGTGTTTATTGGCTTGTATCTCCTTTTCCTTTGGATCACTTGTCTCACTTGCATAGTCATCTTGTATGACCTGCAAGTTCCTGCTTTCCTGTTACCCTAAACTTTGAATCCAATATATCCTACAATATCTTGGGTATACTAGTGAACCAACCTAAGCCTTAATGCTAAAAGAAGGGAACAGAAAGAGGTCTGTAGGAGATTTAAAAGGATTTATTGGGGTTTTCCATGTAAATCATTGGAGAACTCCCTAGACCTTCCTATCTCCTTGAAAGGGCCAGATAAAGTCCTTCACTGAAAGGATTGACACACAGACAGTAATTTCTTTGGAAAAAAAGTATCTTTATTAAATACTAATTATAAAACAATTGGGTTTTAATTTGAAAATCAACACAATGTGCCACATGGAATAAGCTGCTTAACACAATACAAAACACTACAAATTATACAGCCTAATGTGGTGCATCAAAAAATATAACATATTCTAAAATTGCAATACAATACTCACAACACAATACAATATTTTCTTAGCACATATTACAATATTATGAATACTTAATTTTTGCAAAGCATAATAAAAATACTATGTTGCAACATATAACATAAAGAAATCTTATGTGCATATATGTAAAACCTTAATACCATGTTGTAAAAGAATTCCAAACTTATTACAATAAAATATACAATTTCCTTAAACATATGTATACAGTGACATTTCAACAACATACATAATATTGCTACAAACTAAATTCTATCAGGCAATCATAGAATGAGTAGGATTAGAGATCATTCAAACACAGTGTTCCCCCAAACTGTACCCCACTGGATAGGTTCGTGTGGATTCACCGGACACAAAGATCATTGAAAAAATGGATGATTTTTTATTGAATGCCAGGATGAATAACCCCGTGCAAGCAAAGCAGAGTAATGAGTGGCGAGAGCAGCCACTCAGCAGCTGGGGACCTCTGACAACTGCAGACAACCCTGAGGAGGTTCCCGAGGCACGTTGCTCTGAGGTTATTGAGGCAGCCTGGTCCTTGGTCCTACAGCGGAGAAGGCGGGGTGATCAAGCCCACTTTCCCTTCACACACTCAGGCTCAAGGTTGAAGTAACTTGAAGGAACAACAACAACAACAAAATCACAGCCAATCCTTGCAAATAGCAAAAACAGCAAAACACCTTATATCAGGCCCCAGCCAATTCCCCCAGGACACTGGCACCAGCTAGTGCTTTGGGCATGAAGCCCAGCATCAGTTCACAGTCGGGTCACTCTTTGGGGAAGGGATGTGAGCACCACTGCTGCCTGTCTGTCACAAAATCTTCTGCTTTAGCCCTACACATAAGTGCCCAGCTTTATTTACAATCATATTCACACATTCCCAATATTTAGAAGAGTCATACTTTACCCTCCTTGATTATATCTCTCTGTTTTGTCTCAGATCCTTCTGGTCTGTCTTATTTTTGCTTGCTGCTGCTGCTGCCATTTCTGTTGTCTTCTCCTCTATTTCTTCAATCATCTAATTGCCCTCAATCAAGCCTGTTACTTCTCTGCCTTATATACAATTTTCTGACTCTTTCCTGATTGTTGCTTTCTTAAGATTCATCAACAGCATGTGCCCACTCAGGAATCATATAATTTTAAGCCAATTAGCTGTCTGATATGCTAATTAGTTCTAATCATTTAGTCCAAACTTGGATCTGCTTCAGAGCCTCCCTCCCACCTACTGACCCCTCCCTGCAGGTACTAGGAGTGATCTTTATTTCTGCCCAGTCTGCTTTTCTGTTATTTGTCAGTTTCTTAACACCTCCATTTTGTTTCTCTCTCTCAGCAATGTCATCATTAGCTACTATTTTAGATTTCTAGCTAAACTTGCACTAAACTATCTTTCAGAGCGATAGCTGTGTTAGTCTGAATTCAGCAAAAACAACAAGAGTCTTGTGGCATCTTATAGACAGAAGCTGCAGATGCTTAGAGCAGATGCATCTGACAAAGTGGGTTGGAGCCCATAAAAGCTTCTGCCTGAAGAAATTTATTAGTGTTTAAGGTACCACAGGACTCTTATTGTTTAAACTATCTTTATTCACTACTTATCAAAAACATTAAACTTAAAACTAACCTTATTTCTATTCATGACTAATCATTATGATTTTGTCACCATCTTTGGTATTTAAATCAGAAAGATAAAATCCAAGACGCTTTCTCCCCTTCTCTGCCTGCCTTTCAGCTGTGTGGCTTCATGCTCTCCGGTGCTGAGCTCCTGGACCAGGTTTTTAAAAATCTCTTGTATCAGCACCCCCACTTTCTCTGGTATCTCTCTAATGGCTGGATCCTCACAAGAGAGCCTATGTATAAAGTCTTCAGGATTTTGGCTCACCTGTTGTGCTCTAACACTTGGTTTTTCTGCTTGCTGGCCAGAGTGGTGTCTTTTAGATGCAATCGGTTTCCCATCATTGGTAGCCAGGTTTTGGATCTTGATCCCATCAGTGCCTGTTCCAGACTGTTTTAACAGCCTTGTGATGGGATATTCCTATGTACCAAAAAAACTAAGAAGGAATCTGAGCCAATTCCCCCCTTCCCCCAACCAACCATCCAAAAAGAACCCCACAACAACCTTGTAGAAGACTGAGGGTAGATTTGATAGCAATCTTCAACTACTTGAAGGGGTGCTCCAAAGAGGAGGGAGCTAGGCTGTTCTCAGTAGTAACAGAGGACAGAAAAAGGAGCAATGATTTCAAGTTGCAGCTGGAGAGGTTGAGGTTGGATATTAGGAAAATCTTTCTCCCTAGGAGGGTGGTGAAGCATTGGAATGAGTTACCTAGGGTGGTGGTGGAATCTCCATCTTTGGAAACATTTAAGGCCCAATTAGACAAACCCCTGGCTGGGATGTTTAAGTGAGAGTGGTCCTGCTTTTTGCAGGGGGTTGGACTAGATGACCTCATGAGGTCCCTTCCAACCCTAAGATTCTATGATTCTGTGACAGTCTCTTAACTGTTTTCTGGCCTCCTGCTGCCCCCCGCTGGGGCTGCTGCTGGACCTGCAGCCCCACTGCCATCTCAGGGCTGCGGGGGCTGGCAGCAGCCTTGGTGGAAGGCCGAGCCAGCAGCCAGAGGCCAGTGTCCACACTGGTGACACAAGGAGCTGGAGCAAGAGTGTCCTATGGACACTTTCCTCTGGTTTTATTATGCTGATGTATTAACATTGACTTTAGATGGTGCCCCAGTGTAGACATGGCCTAAGTCTGTGTCCACCGTTTCTCATGGTCAAATGGGCTGTTTATATTGTAACAAAGTCTCTTTCAGCTGCGAGTTACCACATGTTTGTCAGAAGACACACCCTTCTATGGAACAGAGTTGCATATTCATTTTCTGCCTTTAATCATATGTTAAGCACACAGTAAACAACGGCAGTGTGCATGTGTAAACCATTGACATGTATCCAAGAATGAGGTAATGTTTAACAGTGAGCATGCACAGAAAGGATCTGATAGCTGATCTGACAGTATAAAAGACAGACAGTTAGCAGGGAGAAGTTAGTTAAGAGTCAGCGAGGAGAGCTGCTGGGGAAAGAAGTTAGGAGAGCTTTGTTTTGGATAGAATAGCACCTCTGCCAATCATTTTATTGGAAGATTGTATCCATGTCCTTCAAGTGTTTCCTCAACTACCCTGGAGACTGATACTTTAGGAAGGATGGATTATTCTAGGTAAATTATTGAGGTAAATTATTCTAGGAATGCCTCAAAGTCTGTTTTTCATGTAACAGTTCAAGACCAACTAAGGCAGCTCTCAGTAGTCAAGATGTGAGGCATGTATTTTTTTGCACATCTTATGTAATGAGGCAGAGACAACAGCTCTCTGTCCTTGAAATATGATTTCATCCTGCACACTCAGCTTTTCTTTTATTTGAAAATATGGTTCGACACCTACTGGTAATTACTTTTGTATCCTGGCCACCCTGCTAATATTGCTCTCTTGACTTCCTGTAGTTGGATGTCCTTTCTGTAGACTTTGATTTACACTGACTTCAGTGTTGAATCTGGGAGATAGTGCAGCATGTAAATGGATTCATGTCCTGATTCCTTTTCCTCAACTTACTCATACAGGATATATATGCCCTGCTCATGGTGTCAGCAAACATAATTAATTGTCCTGAATATTATCTGATATCTGCTTAGTACTACCCAAGACATAACAATATACACTGGAATTTCTTTAGGGCATCATAAAGGGGCTTTGCCAAGATTGCCTATATCCAAACTTGGATGCATCACATTGTAGTGGTGGCTCTCCTGATTGGTAGCACTTCAGAACAAGGGCATCCTTCATCATTTGTTTCAATGTATCAACTGTTTGCTGCTGGGGACCTGCTCAGTCCCACTCAACATCCCAAACCTGTCTTATGAGATGATATATGGGTCCCACTTCTGCAGATGTGGACAGAACATTTTTCATTCCTATTAAGAATTGTAGTACTTTCTCATCCATTGAGGCTAGCATAACTCTGACTACTTTGATCTTCTTGGGATCTGCTTTCAGTTTTTCTGCTGTGAGCAGATGTCCCAATATACATCATCTCATGCTAATGAGAGTCACATTTTTTCTGGATTGAGTTTTATGTTCTTGTCCCTACATGTCCCTGCATATCTTTAGAAAAGCTTGTAGTTTTCTGATATGGTCTCAGTCAGTTTCTGTGTCATTGCTCACTTTCCCTACCATGAAGATATAATCTGCAATTATTTTCACTCCAGGCAGTGCTTCCCATGCTTAGGTCCTGGATTTATGTCATTTGTCATGCACAGCCATCTGTAGCAACTAGATGATTGCTCTTGACAGCCTGTAGTTTGATATCCTTTCCTATAGCCCTTTTGGCTTCCATTAGCTGTTGAAACTGTGAGGTAATGCAACTTTCAGGAGTCAAAAAGTAGCTCCATCTGAAGTCAATCTATATTTTCCCTTGTGTATCAATGAAGCTTGGGTAAAGAACAACATAAGTCTTTTTTTCATATCCTACCAGACTGGAAGAGTGTAAGAAGAAGAGCCTGGCAAGTGAAAGGCAACAGAAAAGAGGGGAAATGACCATTAGTGAGTAGATGATATTTGTTTTTTAAAAAAAAATTATTATGATTTCTAATGTGTTCATTTTATTTTATATATATTTTTGTATAGTGATACTTTTCAGACATGTAGGAAAACAAGTTGCCTGATTGAAAGAGCTTACAGTCTTATACTATTCTCACCTATTTGAATTTGTCATCACTGACCTTACCCAAACTCTGCCTTAGCTAGGATCCAACCACTATTTCCTTTTCTTATGCCCTACCTCCTTTTTCCCCACAGATCACTGCTAAGTCCCAAGAGATCCTCCAGTCCACACAGGCCCACCACACAGCTATGCAAAAGGTTCGTTCCTGAATATATCAGGGTGGTGCCAATGCTGTTAGAAAAAGAAAAAGGATCAGGTCCAGCCGGGAGCGGAATAGGTATATGGTGCCTTTAATCACAACTGCTTGTTCCCTTTACACATCCAACCTAGTGGATCCCCACCTGGATCCATGTAAGTAAGCCCAGAATACAGAGTTCACAGGACATATATACCTTTCTAACATGCTAAATACAACATACATAATGCAACAGGTTCATGCATAATACAACAGGTCACATCATGCCTAAATCCCTACATGGTTCCGCTATCCTTTATATGCAGGTTATATGATTAGATCGTACTCAATATGCAACATATATTTAGCCCACCCATGCTTACTGTTTATGAGTCATTTGGGTACCATATACATTTTTTGATCAATGAGATATTCTAGGCTCTCTTGCCCTCTCTGGTACCTTGTTCACATCACCAGTTTACCAGAGAAAAATGAATGGCTTTCCAGCAGGGCCATCACAGTAGATGGTTACCACTTAACCATGAATGGTTTCCATTCAACTTTCCTTTGTTAGGTGTATGTTGGTGCTTTCTACGCAACCTGTTTACATCTCAGTGCCACAGCTTCAGTAACAGGTATGATTTCTAATAAAGCCGTTGGCCAGCTACTCAGTTAATATAAAACCTACATAACCTACAAATGGTCTTCAGAATCTCTTGTTAATATGTAAGGACTCTGTATCTTTTAGTTCAGCTCCCAACTGCTGTACAAAAATTATGACACTCCATACTGATTGCATAGTCTCTTTTATCATCTGATTCTGTCTATCTATTGATAATTCCATAGGTTAGTTTTCTACCTAATCTTACTACGTATATTCTGACTATATGAGTTATATTTACTGTTACATTTACACTTATGTTGAGTATTGTGGAGGTTGCATGGCTGATTTTTTTTCCCTGTTATTCTCCTTAAAGTTTTACAAATAACAGAGTGATTATTTATAACCTGACTGAAGCACAGGTGACTAGAGGAAATTAGGGATGTGTAAAATAGTCTTTGGTCGTACAGGCTGTGAATCCAAACCAAAGAATAATTTTGCTTTTGTCAGTTGAAAACCATCCATTTTTTAAATTCTCCCAGCCACTCTTTTGAACTTTTCATAGCTCAAAAACAAAAACAAAAAAAAAAAACAAAAAAAAAGTTGATACTTGAGTTGATAAAAGTTCTGGTATATTCATATTTAATTTAAACTGGTTATTCCACTATCTCTAGTTTTAAATGGGCACAGACTTTAATTCAAACATCTATTGATATTGGGATTGATAAAAAAAATTACTCTTGTTTGACTAAACAAAACTGTGTGGTCTATCCTTTTGAAGATTTTTTTGAATATAATATTTGGATTTTTATGATGTTTGGCTTTTACTTTAGATAGTCATAGTTAATGTCAGTCATTTGCTTCAGTATTTAAACACAGAATATTTCAAATATGCTTTGAGTTATGCCAAGAGAATACTTTTTATATACCTCTAATAAAATAAATAATGTCTTCTCAGCAAATTGCATAATGCTTATTATCATACTGATTTCAGGTGGAAAAACTTGGTATAATGACTTAAAATAAGAAGACTGATATAATAATAATACTTACCTCCTATAGTGCTTTCCATTAGTAAATTGCAAAGCACTTTCCAAAGTCAGTACTATTATCCCCATTTTATTGATGGGGAAACAGAGGCACAGAGCACTGAGGTGGCTTGCTCAGCAGGTCAGCAACCAAGATGTAATAGACTGTAGGTTTCCTCACTCCTAGTCCATTGCTTTATACATTAAGGAACATTGCCACCCCTAGATGAATAGGTTTAGCCTAAATATTGAGCCCTCTGGCTCTGGTCCTGGAAGTTATTGTCAGGTACCAAATTAAAGCTATTCAGTTGCATGAACCCAAGGATCATGACACATCATAGGGAACTATTCTTCACAGTAGTTGCTCTAAAGGGAAAATACATTTAGAAGTTAGGCAAAGAGCTTCTACAGTTGATCAAGCACTGACAGATGATTGTTCTTGCAGAACATTGTTACTCAGGAGATCTCAGCGCTCATAAAATGAAGCTGAATCCATTTTTTTCCCTGGGAAAACGTTGTTTTTATAATACTAGTAAACCATATATATCTATGCAAAAAACAGATTCACAGACTGGACTCACAGACATCCTTGCCATATGTAATACAATTAAAATGGACTGATATTTTTAATATTTGTTTTATAAAATATTTCCTAACTAATAACATCAATTCAGGACTTTAGTTGGATAAGATTCTTTTTTCCAGTAATCCTTTCTGGGTTTACCTCCCAATGGCATATTCTCTGATTAACTAAAAGCAAAAAGAAACACTATTGACAAATTCCAAAGGTTTACCGTGTCATCTAGTTCAGCAAAATAAGCAAGGAGTCCCGTGACACTTTTAAAGACTAACAAATTTATTTTTCACATGAGCTTTCCTGGGTGAAGTCCCACTTGGTCAGAAATCTTAAGCACATATAATAAATAACAATATACGAATAAGGAATGGTTTAAATATTTTAAATCGGAGGACAAACATTTCACTGAGATTATGCTATCACTGAAGTTCTTATGAGGGCTGAGTAAAGGGAATGATTTATTAGTATGAACTGAAATGAAAAAGTTGAGGATCAGGCTGGCAATTAATTTTTATTCACTGGGGTCCATATCCAGATTACTTGGGCCCACCTGACAAAATCTAGTTAATATCTGAGCTGGAGAATCTGTTTCCGAATAAGGCAACAGAGAAAATAAGACCTAAAATGCTTTATAGTCCTTTAGCTCTTGACTATAGAAATGAGCAAATGACTTAATCAAAGATGTCTGCTTCTCCAAACCAGCAGTCAATGCAGTGGGACATACAGCCCTTGATTTCTTCATGCAGCTCCTAGAAATAGGTACTTAGTTCATGAAGGGCAGCAAAGAAATAATTTTGAGGAATCTGTAGAAAGTGGGTTTGGATAGGGGTTTATTAAAGGTATTTGCTATAGCTTTAGGCATAGAGTTAGGATAGTTTAGGGTGAGCATAGGCCCAAGCATGAACCAAATTTCAAAGGTCTCTGCCTTCTTTGCCCAGCAACAAGTCTCTTGTATCTATGCCAAGAACTCGGCTGTCACTTTACCAGGAACGCGGCGTCTCTGTACCAAGAATTCGGCCGCCCGCAACTCTAAAAACTAGGTCGCATGGGGCCCGTCTGCATAAGGTGTGAAAACGTCTGCAAAAAAGGTGTTAAGTCAAAAGTGGGGGCAGGAGGGACTAAATCCCTATAAAAGCAGCCCCGCATCCCCAGGGAGGGGGTTAGCGGAACGCTCCGTGGTCTCAAGACGCCCCGATCTCTGGGCTTGCCCTTGGGTTGATAGCCAGTGGGGACCACGGTAGCCAGGGCAGAAGTGTCAGCACCCCCGAACCAGACAGGTGATGGGACTGGCATGAAGGAGCGGATCAGAAAGGTCAGACCACGATCCTAGGTGTGACGGACCTGACACGTTGGCGTTGAGCTTGGTGAGTAACTAGTTACAAGCACACAGAAACCTTGGTGAATTTTGGTTCATGGTAGCTACAGATTTATGAAACAGTAACGGGAAGATTTTAGCACCCCTGAGTCCTGGGGCAAGGACCTATGCAGTTTAGTACCCTGTGCTTGGGAGGACAGGTTGGCTAGGAATAAGGTTAGGGACCAAATAGGTTAGCACCCCGAGCCTGGGAGGACAGGCTGGTTAGACTGCAGCCCCCTTTAAAGGTAGGGGCAACGACAGTGTAATAAGAATAGCTTTAGCATTTAACTTGGGCATTAAGTCCCACATATAATCTTTGCCTTTAAGACTTGTGGTAGCCTAAGAAACAAAAAAGAAACCGCATCGTAGCATAAGAAACATAGAAAGGCATAGACACCACACACAGACTTCTGCTTTTTGAAACTGCCTCACTACTGTCTGTCACTGTTATCTGTAACTCTTTGAAAGCTTTCTCTAATAAGAAACTTGTAACCATGGTAAATGAAAATAAACCTCTTTTGTTCATAACCATCATGATCCTTTTAATGTTTCTCTTGTTCCTTTGCACCCCTTGCATTCCCCCTTCTCCCAGCATATGAGCAATACTCAGTCCCCCTGATGCTGGTCTGGGTTACCAGCTGGCTTGGCTCCATCTTCTATTGTTCATACCTCCTAATCTCCTGTGTTATATCAAGGGCCTCCAATCAGTCACCGGATAAAAGTAGAGCTATAATCTCTACGGCCAAAAGGACCCTAGTCTGCCCGCATCCCCCGACGAATAACACCCCGGGGGTGGACCTTAAACACTGTAGCGGCCTCGAGAATCATCATATCTTATCTCGCAAGGTCATTGTGAATCAGTTCATAAAGTTTTTCTCCAAGACCTTAGGTGGCAAGACTTTATTACTATTATACTTTCTAAACATCACACAAAATCAAATAAAAGTGGAAGGACCCATATCCACAGAAATATAGATACTCGGATTATCTGGTATAGTCAGTGTTTATAGCTACTGAGGTCACATATTTGGTGCAAGTAAATTCCAAGGGAAAAAAGGTGGTGGGGAGGTAGGAGGGCAAGAGAAAAAATAAAGAGTGAAATAAAACATTGCAATAACAATAACATAAGAATAAAATTCCAAAGGGGTAGCCGTGTTAGTCTATACAGTTTGTTTAACACCATGTAATCTCTTGGCACAGAATGAATGCATCCTTATTAAAAAAATTTAAACTATTAATGTCTAGATTAAGGCATTAATATTCACATTCAAGCAAAATCAATCTCCTAGGAGGTGTCCTAATAAAGCAGTCATCCTAATTAAATGATTGTTAAATATTTTCTATCCAGAAGATAGCTAATGCTCAGAGAATTATATACCCTGGCTTGTCCTTGTTAAACTTTTAGTGTGTTTGAATCCCACTCTGAAGTGGATAAAAAATCCACTGTGGACTATATATATATCCACAAAATATATAATTTTTTTTTGTCTCTCGTGTTGACTTTGAAATAAAAAGCATACAAGCAAGCTGTGAAAACTGGTTGCCATCAAAGGTCTGTTTCTCGAGGGAACAGCCTAAGTTTTCCTTTATTATAACAAGTTAAAGAATGATTTCAAATAGCACATTTGATGGAAACTAGTCTTTCAGCCCCTGTGGTAACTTTTATCTCTACTGGAAATTGGATTAACTGAAGTCTTTCTTTTTCTGTTACTTATATTTCTAGGATCCTGAGCGAAGCCTTTCATCTAGAAATTCATACACCAATCTACTTAAAATTCATGGCATAGCATCTGAATATCCATTCTGGCAGACATTCCAAAAATTCCCTATGTTCAATTCTTTTTGAATTGTTATCAAAGAAGTCTCTATATACAGTGTGTTTTTAACTCGGTGAAACCAAGACAGAAAGTGAAAGCACAATGGTGAAAGCCAAGGAAAATCTGTTTATACTTTAAGTTCATTAAATAATTTTTAAAACATTAAAGACATGTTGTTAGGGATGGACAAACAGGTTCAAAATAAAATAAGGACCAATCCAAACTAAAACTAGACCTCTGCTTTTGCCTGACCATTTCTATTGCAGAAACAACAAATACTTGTGAAAAAAGGATGTTGTCTTCGTATTTCTTAACATACTGGAAATGAAAAGTATCCAAAACACTTGCAAGAGAGTCTATTGTGAAGAGATTCCCTGCTCACCTTTCTCGACATAAAATGTTCAGATTGTTTAGGATCTCACTAGCGACCTATATAAATAATATATAGAGAGCAATAGTTTGAATTGCTACTTTGAATCTTAACATTACCTTGGTTTTGGATCCTACCTGTATTCGAAAGAGCAGAGTGTTAATTTCTGGATTTGCCAGAGAAAAGACATATTTTTCCTTTAAACCAAGATCCAGTTACTTCCCTCTGCCATGCCATGCCATTCAGTTAAATCCCTGGCCCTACTGATCCCTTTTCCTGCCTCATAAGATCATAAGAATGGCCATAATGGATTAGATCAATGGTCCAGGTAGCCCAGAATCCTCTCTTCTGACAGTGGCTGATTCAAGAAGCTTCAAAAGTAATGAACAGAACAGGGCAATTATTGAGTGATCCATCCACTGTCATCCAGTCCCAGCTTCTAGCACTCGGAGGCTTAGAGACACATAAAGCCATGGGATAGAATCCCTGATCATCTTGGCTAATAGCCATTGATGGACCTATCCTCCATGAATTTATCTAATTCTCTTTTTAACCCATTTAAACATTTGGCCTTTGCAACATCCCCTAGCAATGAGTTCCATAGGCTGATCATATGTTATATGAAGAAGTGCTTACTTACATTTCTTTTAAATTTGTTGCCTATTAATTTCATTGGGTGACCCTGGCTTCTATGTTATATGAAGGGGAAAATAATACTTCCATATTCACTTTCTCCACACCATTCATGATTTTATAGACCTCTATTATATTCTCCCTTAGATATCTCTTTTCTAAGCTGAACAGTTCCAATCTTTTAAATCTCTCATTATGTGGAAGCTGTTCCACTCCCTTAATCATTTTTGTTGCCTTTCTTTGTACTTTTTTCAATTCCAATACCTATAATTTTATATAGGGTGACCAGAATTTCACACAATATTCATGGTATGGGTGTACCATAGATTTATATAGTAGCATTATGTATTTTCTTTTTTATTATCTATCCTTTTCCTAATGGTTACTAACATTCTGGTAATTGTTTCTGACTGTGTTGCACATTGAACAAATATTTTCAGAGAACTATCCATGATGACTCCAAGATCTCTTTCTTTAGCAGTAATAGTTAATTCAGACCTAATCAATTTTTGTACAGTTTTTCCAATGTGCATTACTTTGTATTTAGCACCTTAAATTGTGTTTGCCATTTTCTTTTCCAGTAGCCCAATTTAGTGAGATTCTTTGTAACTGTTCATGGTCTTCTTTGGAATTAAAAATCATGGATAACTTTATCATTTGTAAATGTTGCCACCTCACTGTTTACCACTTTCTCCAGATCATCTATGAATATGTTGAACTGAACTGGTCCCAGTAGAGATTCTTGGGGGACCCTACTATTTATCTATCTCCACTATGAAAAGGCACCATTTATATGTTCCCTTTGTTTCCCCTCTTTTAATCAGTTATCAATTAAGAAGATACTCTTCTCTTATCCTATGACTGCTTAGTTTTCTTAAGAACCTCCGGTGAGGGACCTCATCAGAGAAGGACTCCTCTTTGAATTTACGACTGCACTCTGTGCTAGAGATCTTTTTGAGGATTTCTATAATGCAAGTGCAATACCATGATATATATGAACAGAATGTAGAAACAAAGGTTGGTGATGTTGGCTCAGAAGATTGGGGGATAGAGAAAAAGCATCCATCACAGCTTACAATGTGAATGTACATGCTTAGAAATAGATTTGGGGATGGGGGGAAGGTGAGGGGAATAGCTGAGAATTCTATATTGATGTTCGATGGTGAAAGAAAATGAGGTAGTGGTATATCTGAAAAGGCAATGAGGAAATAGTATATATATACAAGGCAGAGGTCTATGTGCAACCAATGTTGCATAAGTATGTGAGATCAGGGTATCCAGATCTATGTCTGGAGCAAAGCAGATTCTACAGATAGGAAGAGTCGTGGCTCTTATTTGATGCTCTAACATATCTGGGGGAAGGCAGCAGGCATTAAACTGAGGAATATAGGCCCTATTCTCAAAAAAAAAAAAAAAAAAAGTTGTTGGTTAGAATGTGCTGCATATCTCATGTTTCTATAGCAAGAAGTGCACTTAAAAGCATATAAGATAAGCCTCAACACAGCAAAATTTTGATGTCTTACTTTATTCACTTAAATGTGCACTTGAACTAGTAAGAACAATATTTAGGTATACACACTCCAAAGCTTATTGGGTGCATCTACACTAGTAAATTAAGTTGACTTAAACAGGCTTAAATTGACTTAATTTACTCTGCGTCTACACTGGAGTTTCCTTAAGTCAACTTAAGCTGCTCCTTAAGTCAAATTAAAGGAAAATATAAGTCGACTTAATAAGACCTCCTTTTAAGTCGACTTAAGGCTTAAAAGTGTGGACACCCTAAGTCGACTTACGAGAAAAGTTGACTTAGGGCAGGGGAAAAAGAGAGTCCCTGCTCCCTTCTCCCCAGGAAGCTGCCAGCAGCTTGTCCTGGGGAAAGCAAGTCCTGCATGGGGCTGGCTCTTCCCAAGACAGGAAAGCCACTAGCAGCTCGTCCCAGTTCCCTTCTCCCCAGGACCACGGGGCTCCCTTCTGGCCGGGACCCCAGTGGTCCTGGCTGAAGGAAGCCCTGTGGCTCCTTTCTGCCCGGGGCCCCCACGGATCCTCGCAAAAAGGGAGCCACAGCTTCTTTCTTACTGGGACCCCCATGGGTCCCAGGCTGAGGGAAGCTGTGGCTCCCTTCTCCTTTTTCCCCAGGACCCAAGGAGGTCCTGGCCAGAAGGGAGCCCCGTGGTTTCCCTAACAGCTAGAGGGCGTGCTGGTAATTGCCGGCATAGCCCTCCAACTGTTAGGGAAACACCAGGGATCCCTATTAGCTGGAATGTTGGCAATTGCTGGCAAGGTCCTCCAGCTGATAGGGAAACCCAACGGTTTCCCTATCAGCTGGGGCACTGTCCTGGGCAGAAAGGAGCTGCAGGGCTCCCTTGTCCTCAGGACCACTCAGTCCAACCAGAAGGGAACGCGGGGCTCCATTCTGCCCGGACCCCAGCAGTCCCGGCTAAAAGGGAGCACGGGGCTCCCTTCTCCCCGGGACCACTTGGTCCCAGCTAGAAGGGAGCTCCACATTCCCTTGTCCCCCGGACCACTCCGGGGTTTGCTGGCTCTTCCCAGGATGAGCCCCCCTAGCCTGGAGAGCCGAGGCTCCAAAGGAGCTTTGCCTCCCCCTGGACCTAACCAGTCCACTTAGAGAGTCTAGTGTAGACTCTCTAAGTCGACTTAGTGAGGTCAGCTTTAAGTAGACTTAAGAGTCCTGTGTGGACTCTGTAAGTCGACTTAATAAGGTTAACTTAATAAAGTTGACTTAGTAAAGTCGATGTAAATTCCTAAGTGTAGACATAGCCATTGTGTATTCCTCTAAATATGCTGGCAACCACTATAAAACATTTCTTTATATATTCTGGCCATTGTGAGGTCTATTTTATAAAATGTTCTTATGTATTTAATGCTTTGCTACATGGTGTTATGAGTAGTAGGAAAAAATGTGCCAGTGTTCTGCTTGCTACTATGAGTGTATTTGTAATGATGGACTCTGACTAAATGACTGATTTCATGGGTATTTTAACAATGGAAATGATTGTTTAATGCATGGTCCTATATGTGTGAAATGCTGGCACTAGTTTTCTGTCTTCTCCTTTAAGTATTTTGGGTATGTGGGGAACTGGTTCACTGTTCACTCCTAAATGCGTTTTCACAAAGCTAGGCAGATTTACTGCCTGCGTACATATCAAACCCAAAGCTTCCCCCATACCGCCCCCCCCCCCCCCAGGTTCAGCAGGCTGATGCAGTTAAGGCATTGTTAAAACCCCTTACATAGCCAATGGTATTAAAGGGAGGGATAACACCACTATCCGAGTCAATTGTTTTTGGCTGGTCTAATCTACTCTATCAGGTAGATTTACTTTGCAGCAAGATGAACGAGAGATGATTTTTCACTATAAAATCAAGTAAGACCAAGACCAACACCAGCAGCCTTCAGAATTACAGTTCAGCGACTGAGCCAGTCATCCACCACAACACTGAGATGGCGATATCTCTCAATATATGTTTTCATCTTGATGAACGTGGGTCTTGTTTTTCTTTGTTTTAGTTCTGTCAAAGTCCTTGAAACAGGAAAGGCAACATTTAGAAGGAGAAATGCAATTATTTTAGGTTGAGTAGAATCCTAACTGTACAGAGGAAATGTGAAAAATGCAAAATACCTCTTATTCCGGTAGGCTACTGTCACAGCTAAGGGCCATCTATGGCTTTTCTGTGTGCACCCCTCAAGCTTAGTCCTCAAGCTTTACCATATTTGAAGTTTGAAACCTGTGATTCTCCCTCTTTTAGACTACATCCTGGGCTCTAGCACTCATGTATTGGCTATGCTTACCTAGTAGGGTTCATTGGGTTGACCACCTGCAGCTCTTCTTTGTTAGTCATAGACTCCCAAAGTGAATACAGTAATCCACATTAGTTTTCTTAAAACAATGTACTGTTTAATCTTAAAAGGAGAACATAGTGCAATAGAAGAGAAAAGGATTTTTAAAATAATGCAAGGGCTACATACCTCTTTATCTTATCTCAAATGCTATGCAATACTATTTCACTCCAGACCAAAAACAACTGGATCTGGGTTCATCTCATCTTTCCCTTCCTCTATCTTTGTGGGACAGACTTTTAAGCCATTCACATTACCTCTGAAACAGTTTACCATGGATCTCAGCTGATTCTTCATCACTGACAATTTTTAAATCAAGATTGGATGTTTTTTTCTAAAACAGATATTTCAGGAGTTATTTTGGGGAAGTTCTATGGTGTGCATTAAACAGTAGGTCAGACTAGATGAATACAGTGTTTGTTCTAGCCTTGGAATTTATGAAATCTATCCAAAATTCTTTGTTCTCAATTTTATTAGCCTTTTTGGCCCTGATGCCCTACATCAGTCCAATGAACCCAGCTCAGTCTTAGAGATGAAACTTCAAAGCACTGTCCCTCAAATGTCCCTCAAATGTCATGCAGGTAGCCAGCCTAGGATGGATCATCACAACCTGGCACTTAATGAGAAGCAGAAAAGAGAAGACATGACAGTCCTTGAGCTCAGTTGTATGTTCAGAAAGAACAAAAAACTGATAAATGAAAAAAATGTCCTGATGCAGACCAACAGTAAAAAACCTTGTGCCTGGATGGCTATTTTTAGAAGAGATTTTGTTATAATTTTATTTATTTTATTTTATTTATGAAAAGTGTTTGTAAGAATTCTGCCACAATACATATTTTATGTGAACAAATGTGAGTCAGACATCTCAAAATGTCTAATAGCTCAGTCCTAAAATAAGATTCTGCTTGGACTGTCTTTTAATCTTGAATTACATAGTTCAAGAAGCCAAATACAACTTCAGCCTCTGCAAGTGGAGGGGACTGCAGGAATTTTGATAAATTTCCATTAATCCCAGGAATGCTTCCTGATGTTTTATGAACTATTTCTTCAAAAGCAGAAAGATGATCCAGTGGGAACTTCACCAGTATTTTATATCACATTCAAGTCATTTATAGTCTTTTGCTAGAGTTGTGAAGAAAAGAACTTTCTCATGCCTGTCTTATATTGGTGGTTGGGTAAACATTATAAAAATATTTTCCCTATTTTCCCTCTGAAATTATAAATGCATTTTTCTAAGTTATTTTTTACAGCAGGTATTGCTATGTCTGTATCATCAGTCCCTTTGCAAAAGTAAGCAGATTGTATTCAGCAATTCTTTTGACATAAAGGAAAAATTATTATTATTTTTTTTTTGGTTACAGACTTCTAGACTGTGCTATAAATGGACATTCATCTTTCTCTCCCTCTTTAAGTATCACTTCAGGAAGATGGTTTGTGTAGACCTCTATTTAGTTCTGTATTTTCCATTGTGACCTCTTTCATATTTTTAAAACTTTGCATTTCCCTGAGTGTCTGACTCCTCTCATAACACCACTTCATTGTCATCAGATTCACATTATGATTCCTTTTTTACTGGTATTTTAGGATGATTGAAGAAACAATCTAACCTGTTCATGCAGTTGCTGCTTATATGCTCGGGGGGAGAGGGGGGGGAGAGGGAGGGGACGGTGGGGAGGGGGGAAAACAGAACCTACTTAGCATTGACTCAACATGTTCATTCATGTTCCTGCTAAGTTTTTCTCTTTGGTAGTTTCTTTGGCTATGTTTACACTGGCATGTTAGTTTGAATTAAGGAGGCTTAATTCAAACTAACTAAAGCCATGGCTACACTAGGCTTTAGTTAGTTCGAATTAAGGGCTTCCTTAATTTGAACTAAGAAGTTTGAATAGGGTATACAAACTAAAGGGTTAATTCAAACTAACTAGTTCGAATTAACCAATGTGGCCATGTTAAGTCGAACTAATTTCTTAGTTCGAACTAACCAGCCATTGAAATGAATGGGGATTGCTAATTCGAACTAACTAAAATTAGTTTGAATTAGTTAGTTTGAACTAACTAATTCAAACTAATTTTAGCAAGTGTAGACATAGCCTTTCATTCTAGCTCACTCTGCAGCAGTGTCACAAAATTTACCATCTTACCTTGCCTGCGTTTTCCCAGGAGCCACAATTAAGAACTCAGGACAGGAAAAGGGCCAAAGCCATGGTTGGTGGTCATGAGTGGGGCTTGGAGCTGGGTTCCAAGCTGTGGCTGGGGCCAAGGTGGAATCTGGATTACAGCCTTGGAGCCCAGGCTGCAAATAAACTGGGAGCTGGGGTCTAGGGCCAGAAAAAGGGCCAGAGCCAGGGACAGAGCTGCAAATGGGGCCAGGAGACAGGGCCTGGAGCCAGGAATGGGGCCAGGGCCTGGGCTGCCACTGGGAGCCAGGACTGGCCAGGAATGGAACCTGGGGCCTAGGGATGAGATGTGGTGAAGAATGGGGCTGGGGCTGTAGCCGGGATCCATGCTGGAGCGGAGATGGAGGCAGAGCAGGGTAGGTTGCACTTCTTCCCTGAACCTGTGAGTAGTGTCCCAGGCCCTTTGTACCCAACTGAAGATTCTCCTATATGCCTAGCAAGGCATGCCTCACAGTTTGAGAACTCCAATCTAGAGCAGCACTGAAAGGTGTTTGTATAACATGCTCTTAAAAATCTCCAATGCTGGAAATTCTACAACCTCCCTATGCAATTTATTCAGCTGCTTAGCTACCCTGACAGGTAAGAAGTTTTTCCTAATGTCCAACCTAAACAGCCCTTTGTTCAATTTAAGCTCATTGGCTATGTCTACACTTGAAAAGTTAGGTCGACTTTATGAAGTCAACTTAATAAGGTCAACTTTCAGTCGACTTAAAGTGGACCTTATTAAGTTGACTTAACAAAAGTCGACTTAACTTTTCAAATGTAGATGTGGTCCCTTTTCAAGCTTATTAAGTCAATATAACGTTTTAAGTTGATTTAATAAGCTCCACCAAGGCGCTAATCTCTGTCACCACTGGCTTAAATCAACTTAATAAAGTCGACCTAAGCACTAGTTCTAATTAAAACGAGGTGTTATTAATTTGAACTAACTTTTCTTTAATTCGACTTAAGGAGCAGTTTAAGTAGACTTTAGGAAAGCCCAGTGTAGATGCAGAGTATAAGTCGACTTAACCCTCCTTAAGTCAACTTAATTTGTAAGTGTAGATGCACCTATTGATTCTTGATTTATACTCAGAGGTTAAGGAGAATAGTTTTTCTTTTATGTACTTGAAAATTGTTATCATATCCCATCTCAGTCTTCTCTTCTTCAGATCAAAAACAATTTTTTCAGTTTTCCCTCATCAGTCATGTTTTCTAGAACTTTAGCCATTTTGTTGCTTTTTTCTGGACTTTTCCACATTTTTCTCCACATCAATTTGTCCACATTTTTTCCTGAAATGTGGCACCCAGAATTGGATGCAATATTCAAGTTCAGGTATACTCAATACAAAGTAGAGAAGAATTACTTCTCATGTCTTGTTTAAAGATTCCTGCTAATACATCCCAGAATGAACTTTTTTTTCCCCAACAGTGTAAAACTGCTGACTCATATTTGTATGCGTGCAACTTATTGTTCCTTTATAAGTAAAGTATTTTGCATTTGTCCTTACTGAATTTCATCCTATTTACTTCAGACCATTTCTCTGCTTTGTCCAGATAATTTTTAATTCTATTCTGCAAAGCACTTGCAACCGCTCCCACCTTGTTATCAATTAATAATTTAAAATATACACTATAAGCCATTATCTAAATCATTGATGATAATGATGATGAAGAGGAGGAGGAGGAGGATATTGAACAGAATCAGACTCAGAACTGATCACCTATGTGTAATTATAGGTGATAATTTCACATACACTGTGCTTTTTTATCAACAGCTCTTGTATTTTGACACATTTTATTTATTATTCCTTTGGATTCTTGTACTGCTTCTCACTCTAATGTTGTTTTTTTTTGCTGCACCCTCACATAAATTTGTCCTGAAATTCAGTTTTCAGGACACATGGATTTTTTCTAGCTGAAACTGTTTTTCTTTCTTTTCTAATTGTTTATGACAAGGTCCAAATTAAAAATATAAAGAAATAGCTCTAACATTGTTTCCGGTAAATGGAGACTTAGATAATTAACAATACTTTACAGTGATTCTGATTAAGTTCAATAGGACTTATCTGAAGGGACAATATGGCCCTTTTATGAAGGCAATAGCACAGGATATAGTAGATATAAATGAAATAAATTTCTAGATTTAAATATTTTAAAATTGGAAGGGACCATTATGATCACCTAGTCTGACATCCTGAATTAAAGAGGCCAATGGACCTCCCTTAGTAATCTCTGCATCAAGCCCATAGCTTCAGTTTGACCGACAGCATGTCTTTTAAAAAGACATCTGGCCTTGAGTTAATATCTTCAAGTAATAGAGACTCCACCATATCTCTAGGTAAGTTGTTCCAATGGTTAATTACTGCTAAAAATGCGCATCTTATTTTTAGTCTGAATTTGTCTAGCTTCAGCTTTCAGTCGTTGGCTCACTTTAGGACCTTTTCTCTTAGATTGAAGAGCTGTCAGCAATCAGAAATTTCTTCCTTGTGTAGGTACCTGTAAGTACTAGTTTATAAATTCAAAGATCACGTTTTTCATTTTACCTTGAAACTCATCTTTAATTGGTTATCTACCATGATTCCTCAGTTTCTTCAGTCTATGCAAGGGTGAGAGAAGGAAGGGAAGATATAACTAAGAATAATAGTCTGAACCAATTCCAAAAATCCTGAATCAAGTCCCATAACAATTTTGACACCATTGACAATAATATTTTGTACTCAGATCAATATTACTGAAAAAATTGGTGTACTTAAATATGGAATCATCCTCTATTGTTATGCAAGCCCTAAATTCAAAAGCTATGGTATATGGGGTATTGGTCATAAATGCCAAGAGAATCCAGAAGTGTATTTTGTGAAGAGTCCTGCACTAAAGAGTTCAATGCTTCTGACAAGATTGCTAATCTCATTTAGCAATCTCATCAGATTTTCTTCCATGAAAGCTCATGAGATAAATACATTTGTTAGTCTTTAAAAGTGCCACCAGACTCCTTGTTTGCTTTGCTGGACTAGACTAACATGGCTACCCTTTTGAATATTACTGATTATTGCTCATGGGCCATATTTGATGGTGGTCTGAAGGGTCTGCACTTCACTGATGAGGTGGCCACAAATTGGCTTGGTAAACTCTACATCCAATAATAAGAAGATAGAATACATAATTTTAGTCCCTTATTTTATGCTCTGGAAGGGGGAATCAGACCCTATTAAAACTATGAAAGTTTTCTGGAGCTACAATATTTTGAAGTTTAATCGACATAGACATATCAATGTTGTTGGAGAGATAACTGTTTTTATTATTTATAAGGCAGTTTTCTAGTTTAAGTGAATCAGATCTGGATAGGCACTTTACCTCAGGGCCCTTCATGGAATTATGAATACAATTTTGTCTAGCTTCAATGTAAGCAACCAATTACTTTGATGTCACCTGTCATGATATTAATCATGCCATTATGATAGTCTATTGGGTTGTTCTGAGATGCAGCAAGACTGATAGTATCTGTAACACTAGAAATGAAAACAACTGATTTAACAGCAGAATCTACTCTTGCATTTACTTTTCTTTTTGGGGGGGGGGCGGGGGGTCTTTACATCCTTTTGAAATTGCAAAAATATGCTAAGACATTGACAGTTCATACACTAGTGACATAAGGTATATCTTTTGTATTGAATGCTCTTTGTAACAAATGGAGGAAAGATCCATGTTTCTGTGTACACAAATTGATTTTCCACTACAATATGCCTACTTCTTTGAATGTTGTATCCTTTCCTTCCATTGTGAAGGTGAATTACATGAGTTTTATTTCACTGTGGCTAAGATTCATACTGTGCGTGTATGTTAGAGTGATTGAATTCATCATAAAGACAAATGCAAATTAGGTCACATGTAATTTCTGAGTGAACTGGATTTCTTGTATAGATAAGTCAATATCAAATATTTTATTTATTGACCAATACACAAACACCTTTGTAATTTTTTTTCTTTAATTTAGCTAGAGGACACAAATTTAACATCCTTGTTTTACGTCACACATTACTCAAGGAATCAACTTCATGAGAATCCATAGGCCATAATATTTTTTCTCTAGCTCTGTGTCATTTTCTTAACACATTAGTCCCCTCATACCATTACATGGGTAAGGCATGACAGCTCAGAACTCAAAGATGAAAAGGTCATTATATACACACTGGCTGCGTCTACACTGGTAAATTAAGTCAATTTAAGCTTGCTTAAGTCGACTTAATTTACCCTGCGTCTACACTACAGTTTTCCTAAGTCGACTTAAGTAGCTTGCTTAAGTCGACTTAAGGAAAATTAAGTCAACTTTATAAAACCTGCTTTTAAGTAGACCTAAGGCTTAAGTTGACTCCCTAGAGTCGACTTAAGCCAGTGTAGCCATGGGGTAGCTCTAAGTCGACTTAGAGCTACCCCAGGGCTACACCAATGCTCTCCCTGCCGGTGGGGGGGAGAGTACAGGGGTAGCCTGGCATGCCCCCCAACCTGGAAGGGCAGAGCCCTGCCCACCCTTCCCCTGTGCCCTGCCAGGGTCCCTGACCCCCTTTTCCCCATTGTACCTAGGTACAATGGGGCAAAGGCTGAGCCCCCTGGCATTGGGCAAGGGGTGCCCCCCCATCCCCATGGACCTGCCCTAGGTCCCCCTAGCCCCACAAAGTCGACTTAGAGCATCCAGTGTGGACGCTCTAGGTCGACCTTTTTAAGTTCCCCTTTAAGTCGACTTTATTTTAAGTGGGGACACACTAAGTCGACTTAGTTAAAGTCGACTTAAAATTACAAGTGGAGACATAGCCACTGTGCCTAAGTCTTTTATCATGGAGCCAGCTTTCAGCAAGCACCTTTGCTGCTCACCTCTTAACAAGTGTCTTACTCTACTCCTTCCCAGCTTCTTTCACACAGATGTCCCTTTGCATGTACATGACTGCAGCTGATAAATGCCTGTTGTCTGGCTACGTTTCAGGTTGACCCTCAGCACCTGACTTCTGGACTGCAGCTGCTCTTCTCCTGTCCACATGTTGCTTTCTCCATGTCAATCATCACTTCACCCCTAATTACTTCTGGCATTAAGGACGGGCCTACTGGTTAATACGATTGCAGAAGGGATTTCACATTGGGCCTTCTGAGTTCCACTTTATAGCAAAGTATGATTATCTTTGAGAAATGGTTAGCATCAAATCAGTGAATGGTCACATACAATAAATGGCTATGTCTACACTTAGAAAGTTATAAGTCGCCTTATTAAGTCGATGCAGAGAGTCTACACTAGACTCCTAAGTCAACTTGAGGCAGAATTTATCAAGTCGATGTAGAGAGTCCACACTAGACTCCTAAGTCAGCTTGGGGGCGAGTGGGGGAGGGAGGCAGTTGGAAGCATGCATTGTGGGAAGTATGGCCACGTGACAGCAGAGAAGGTCTCCCCTCCCCCAGCCATGCCTTCAAAACAGGAAGTGAGCTCAGCCCCTTCCCATTGTGCCTGGGAACTCGGAGCCTGAGCAGGTCATGGATCTGCCTCTTCTTCTTCTCTTCTCTACATAAACCAATCTCATAGTAGACGTTTATGCTCAAGATGTTTGGTTGTCAGATGTTACAGCCAGTCTCTGGCTGAGACCAGGCAGAGCCCTGATCTTGCTTGAAGTTGTTTCAAGATGGAGAGTCCCAGTCTGCTTGCAACTAAGAATGAGAAAAGAGAGAAATTATTTGGAACATCAGGGGCCCTGCTGGATTAAGGAAGAATTTCAGGTGTACCTGCTTGGAGGTTATCCTGTGGCTACAGTTTTCCTACTAAGCTGCCTTGTAACACTGTGAGAAAAGAGCCAGGGGTGTGGAGGCACCATCAAATAAATTCTTAGGAAAAGAAAAAGACGTTTCACTCTGTTAAGTGGATGGCAGGATCCAGAAGAACCCATGCCTGCCCATCAAAACCCATAAGGAAGTTGATGCTAAAGGAGGTAATGGGATGGAGGAGGGATGGTGGCTACAGATGTATTCCATTTTGTTTCATGCTCCTTCTGAATTAAAAATTCATAAAATTCTATTGTTTTAAATGACAACATTAAAATATCTTTGAAATGTAAAGAAATACAGAAGTTTGAAAGAGAAAAAGATTGGTTCTACTTACCAAAGAATTACACTTTTAATTACATACTGGTGAAGTTTTATTTACCGGAGATGGTGATTTAGAGTGTCTCTCTACTAGGAAAGTAAGTTATGCTAGAAAAAGCATTAGCACTGATTTTAACTAAATAATATCACTGTAAACATGATCTTGCATCTAGTATAGACAGAAAGTCATATTTAAAAACATGTTTGATGGTTGTGTGCAACATTATGGAAGAGTCTAGTTCTGACCATGCCCAGGGTAAGTGTTTAACCATTGTCCACATTAGTTTTAGAATCACATTTAAAATCATGTTAATATATTTCAAACTTTATTTATTGCCAATCTAGAGACACTCTTAGGCTATGTCTACACTTGAAAAGCTAAGTCGACTTTATGAAGTTGACTTAATAAGGTCCACTTTAAGTCGATTTAAAGTGGACCTTATTAAATCGACTTAACAGAAGTGGACTTAACTTTTCAAGTGTAGACGTGGTCCCTTTTCAACCTTATTAAGTCGACTTAACATTTTAAGTCGACTTAAAATGGTCCATCTATGCACTACTCCGCGTCTCCAATGGCTTAAGTCGACTTAATAAAGTCGACTTAAGCTCTAGTTTGAATTAAAACGAGGTGTTATTAATTTGAACTAACTTTTCCTTAATTCGACTTAAGGAGCAGCTTAAGTCAACTTAAGGAAAGGCCAGGGTAGACGTGGAGTAAATTAAGTCAACTTAAGCCTCCTTAAGATAACTTAGTTTGTAAATTTAGATGCACCCATAGTTATTTGAACTCAGACTAAGATATCCATTAATAACATGATCAAATACTAGCATCCCAATTTCCAACTGCTTTGGAGCTGTGCTCAGACATAGCGGAGAATGGCAGCTGTAGCTCAGTGATGATTTTCTGTCCAGGCCTTGTGCAAGTTAGAACCAGCTATGCCCCATCCCACAACACCCGTGACATGCTGCCTCTCTCTCATTCCACAAAAGGTGAGTGGGATGACTGGCAGTGGAAAGTTCCCATAAGCATGGGGAATTACCCGTTTACCAGCTCCAGCTGTTTTAAAGCTACTTTTCACTGCTTATTTGGTGCAAAATGGCCTTAGCAGATTGGAGAATCCTGCCCAGGAAGCTGAACCACAATCAGTTCACACACTATCCCTTGGCTGGTAAATCACAGGGCTAGTATCGGAGCCTAGGCATGATAATCGTCTTGTAAAGTGGTGCTGTGAAGATTACTTCTTTTCCACGAAGTCTGCAGGGAAATCATTGGGCAGAAGAGTGTTCAACTGAAGCTAATGTATTTTTATTAAAAGAGGAGACTTTAGTCTAGATAAGGGGTAATATTTTGAAAAAGCAACTAAGAAGTAATTAAGTGTCATGGAAAGAGAAAGAGGCTTATCTATCTGAGTGCCTAAGTCTATTTTAAAAATGGGACACAGATGAAAACATGAAAAAGACACAAAAATGGTCAGGTCAACATTTGGTTTCAAATGTGTTTATTTGTTATTGGTGTATGGACTTCTCTATTGCTCTCATCATTGTAGGAACTGAGCACCTATTCATACGCCTGAAGACACTGGCCTCTAAGTGTGAGTAACTGAATAACCTTTATTTCCTTTTACCCTAGTGCTTTATGTTTTTCCTCTAAAGCCTGGTCTACACTAGAAAGTTTTTTCATTATTAGTTATACCGGTGATAAAAAAGCACTATAAGCACAGTGCTCACATGCGTCCACACAGCACTCGTTCTGTCTCAAAAGAGTGTCCACACTGTACTATGTATTATTGCCAATGAAAGCAGTACATTCTGGGCAGTTATCCCACTGTGCCACTCGTCAGCTTCTAATACTAGGAATTATGTGATCCTGGAGAGGACCGCAGAGCACCATGGGTGCTGTTTCAATGTCCCATGGGCCAATGTGTTTCCTTACCTTCAATCATTCAGTTCTTTATAGCAACTTGTATCCTTTTTAAAAGGTTCCCTATGATTTCCTGCACATCTTCAATCTGAAAAATTGGATCCTGCATTACTCTCCAGGGTCACTTTCTGCACAGATAGCGGGTGGTTGCAAGGTGTATCATGAATTCTGATTCAGAACAGGAAGCTGAGAAGCCTGACCTGCTGAGCAACATCCGGAATACCAGCACCATACTTCTATTTTCATTCAAAGAGCCTCTGCACATCGTGAACTGCCACTTTTGGGCATGGGAAACAAGCACTGGGTGGTGGGACCACATCATTATGCAGGGTGTATGATAGGTGTATGCATGGGATGACGAGAAGTGCCTACAGAACTTTCGAATGCGCAAAGCCACCTTCATGGAACTCCGTGTGGAGCTGGTCCCTGCCCTGCAGCGCAAGGACCCCTGAATCATAGAATCATAGAATAATAGGGTTGGAAGGGACCTCACGAGGTCATCTAGTCCAACCCCCTGCTAAAAAGCAGGACCACTCCCCCTAAATTATCCCAGCCAGAGTTTTGTCTAACCGAGCCTTAAAAATCTCCAAAGATGAAGATTCTACCAACTCCCTAGATAGCCCATTCCAATGCTTCACCACCCTCCTAGTGAGAAAGTTTTTCCTAATATCCAACCTTGACCTCCCCAGCTGTAATTTGAAACCATTGCTCCTTGTTCTGTCCTCTGTTACCCTCGAGAACAGCCTAGCTCCCTCCTCTTTGGAGCAACCCTTCAAGTAGTTGAATCTCCCCTCAGTCTTCTCTTCTGTAGACTAAACATGTAGACTAAAATGAGAGCTGCCCTCTTGCTGGAGGAGTGCACTATGATTGCCTTGTGGTACTTGCAACTCCAGTCTGCTACCAGTTGGTTGCTAATCAGTTTGGAGTAGGCAAGTCCACTACTGGGGTTGCATTATCGCAAGTGCATTCTGTTGTGAAAGACTGGCTCTGGACAATATGTGTGAAATAGTGGATGGAATTCCCTAACTGTGGCAGGGCAATAGATTACACACATATCCCATTTCTGCTCTGGAGCTTCTCGGACTGACTACATCAATAGAAACGGCTAATTCTCTATGGTACTGCATGCACTTGTGGATCACCAGAGCTATTTCACTAATATCAGTGCTGTTTGGTCAGGGAAGGTGCATGATGCGTGTATCTTCAGGAATACAGGGCTGTACCTGAAGTTACAAGCAGAGACCTTTTTCCCCAGACAAATTTATTAAAATAGGGGATGTTGAGATGACCATTATGATCCTGGAAGACCAGGCTGATGCCATGGCTCATGAAGCCTTACACAAGCAACCTGGATAGCAGTAAGGAACACTTTAATAACAGACTTTCTAGGTGCCAAATGACTGTTAAATGTACCTTTGGAAGACTTAGAGCTCACTGGAGATGCCTTTATGGCAGACTGGACTAAATGAGGACAATATTCCTGTGGTTATAGATGCCTGCTGTGTCCTCCATAATCTCTGTGAAGCTAAGGGTGAGAAGTTTGCCTCTGGATGGAATGTTTCAGCAGGTTGCTTTGCATGTGCACATGAGCAGCCAGATGATAGGAGTATTGAAAGGGGGTGCAATGGAGAGCCATTCAGATAAGGGAGACACTCCAGGAGCATTTTGACAATAACTCCTGAATGTACTTCGTAAACAACCCTGCAACACTGTGCAGTTAAACAGCTACAGAGGAGTGTTGCGGAGGGGAACATGACTTGCGAACACATGAATAAACAGTGCTTATATTTTTGAGACAGTTAATTTTGTTATACAACAAACAGAGCTCGACGCACACAAATCATGTGGAGAGGTGAGTGGGAGGGGCATTGTCAGCTATTACATTTGGGCATATGTCCAGCTGTCATTCCTGTTGATGTGTGAAGGGGTGGAAGTAAGATTGTAGTGAACTGGTCCGTGACCTTTGTAGGATTGCTTTATGGGAGTTGGTGGTGAGCAGGAAAATAAATTAGGCTGAGACTGCAGGAGGAGGGGGGCAAGCCTGCATCAGCTGTGTCTGTAATGACATTGTTTTCTTTAGCAGCTCTGTCTGGTCTTCCATGGCCTTGATGATCCTGTCATAGCATTTGAGAATTTCTTGCTGGTTCTCTTTTCTTTCCTCTTTGTCCTGCCTCTGTTTCTCTAACATTGCTTCACTCCAAGTGCTTTTTTCCCTTTTGGACACCTCTGCAGAGTAGAGGAGTTCCTCAAACATGTTCTCCTTGCTTCAGTGGGACCAATTCCTTATCTGCCATAGGTGGTGCATGGATATGGGGCCTCTGCTTGCAAAGGTCACATGTGTGTAGGAACAAGAAAAAAAAGGTATTATTTTTAGTGTCCTTACAGTATACATATAACACTGGGAAACACACCTTATTCTCTCTGGCCCCCTGCAGAGAGCACAGCTCAGTAATGAGCCTGGAAATGGTAAACTTTAGAAGGTGGCAGGGCAAGATCACTCAAGTGGGATAAGGTTCAGTGTGCTGAGGGTGAGTGCTCACTTGCAGCATCCATGCATATGGAATGTGAAAAAACAGTTAAATGTGTGGCTCCATTATTCACAGGCAGGTTAGAAGTTGATATCTCACTCTTAGAAACAGCAGGAATGCTAGAATGCATATCCTCCACATGAGCAGCTCCAAACCAAGTATCTATCCTGCAGGGCTGTGTGCTGGTTTGGTCCCCAGTTCCATGATTTCCAACTGTTATAGGAAAGCTTCCTACCATGGGGAAGAAACACAGCTGTTCTGCTGAGGAATCTGAGGCACAGAATCGGAGAGTATCTCTGGGAAAATTTCCTTCAGGTCACAGGGAGGATGCCCACGAAATTTCCTCATGCATCAACATGCTGTTCAGGAGTGCTGCCTAGTGCTGCCTCTTATTGAGGTTCTGGCTGCACTTTTCCCCACACCTTTTTTTTTATATGCACTCCCCATCCGTGGCCCCACAAAGTCGCGGGACCTCCTCGCCAACCTCCTCTTGGCCTATGCCAAAGTGGCCATATATAAAACTAGAGAGAGGAGGTTGGCTGAGGGAGGCTCCTGCGATTGTGGGGCCTACTTTCGGTCCCTTGTCCGTTCACGCATCCGAGCAGAGTTCCTTTGGGCAGCGTCCGCTGGCTCCCTCGACACCTTCCGGGAGCAGTGGGTGCTGTCCGGGGTTCTCTGCTCGGTGTCCCCTTCCGAGTCCCTTATTTTGACCCTTTGACCCTCACACCCGTTCCTGTTAGTCATTTGTTGTCCCCCGTACTCAACTGAAGCCGGGTCCAGTGCTCCATCCCCTTAGGCTGGGGGAGGAGTTTTAGCAGTGGGCAGGCTTGCGCCCGCCCACTTCCCGGTCCTTTCAAATAGGAGTGCTGCCTAGATGCAAAAGAAATGGGAAAGTACATGCAAACACAGTTACTCCAGCACATTTCTATCCATTACCATAACTGCGTGTTTGTAGACAAGTGGAGGCATCTCATGGCTCCTCTACAGAAGTAGCATCAGCTTCCAAGTACTTACCTGAACTGCTCTCTCTCGTGTCCTAAGCACTGGAGCTGAAGGGCTGGGACTAGTTGTTTGTTTTCAGGATGGAGAACAACTCCTGACTCCCAATCTCTGCTGGGCTCCTTTCCGGCTTCAGCTCATTCTCTAGCTCCACTTCCTTCTCTATGACCTCTTCATCAGGGTATACTCTAGTATCCGTTGGCCCTCGGGCCAAGGAAGTGTCCTGAGGGTGTATGTGTGTCCCACTGAGGATGGCTTCCAGCTCTTTGTAAAATTAACATTGGCTCTGTGCCAGAATGACAGTTTACCTCCATGACTTTGTAATATTTCTATGGCAGCTCTTCACTTTATCTTTGCACTGCATCATGTCTTGCTTGTAGTATTTCTCCCCCATGGCATGAGAAATCTGGCCATAGGTATCAAAATTCCTTCATCTAGAGTGAAGTTGGTACTGCATGGCAGACTTTCCCCAAATGCTGATCAGCTCCACTGTGCTCCAGGCAGGAGAGTATTTGCTGTGAGGAGCCACCATGGTCACCTGGGAAGATGAGATGCAAGCTCTCCACGCTGACCAAATAAGAAGTGGAACCAAAGAATTTAAAAAATTCCCACAACTTTAAAGAGGGAGATGCTGGTTGCTGCAGAGCAGTGGAGTGTGAATGGAAGAACAGAGTGGTCATGATTGGCATAATGCGGCATTTCCAGAGGCCGTTTAATATGATAGACACATACCCCAGTGTCTAACTGACTGTTTTGTGACAAAACTGTGGCAAAAAAGGCTCTATGCCTCTCACACAGGTGGTATTATTTTTTCAACAGAATGGGGCAGTTTTGTCGATAAAACAGTTATTCCAATGTGTATTCAAGGATTGTTTTGTCACTAAGGGGTGACTTTTGGCAACAAAACTTTCTAGTGTATAGAAGGCCTAAGGCTCCTTAGCAGTCTGTCTAGACAGTGGCTGTAGGCAACCCCAATAAACACTAATCTCCTATATGTTAATGAATTCATCCTGTCAGCACCTCACAATTGGGAATTATTAGCCTCATTTTACAGACAGAAAACTGAGGAATGGACAGATTAAATAACTTGCACAAGGTCATACTGTGATTACTCTGTGGCAAAGATAGGAACAGAACTCCTGAGTCCTAAGCCACTGATTCAATCACCAAACCAAACAAACATTTGGGGAAATTTTTCCCCTTTCCAGTTATTCAAGCTACTCTACAAACATAGAAACAATGTGAACATGAACTGAATTAAAATAGAAAAAAAATCCATTTTTCAAGTATTTCACAATGGTTAGTGTGTAGATGAACACTAAGAGTTAATTACATGGTCACGGAAATCACTGAGTCTTATCTCAGCCGAAATCAGTTCAGATCTTATGAAGGTCATAGATTCAAGTGGG